>LOEQ01005538.1:85848-101809 GCA_001685075.1 Bramus lutescens | reverse complement strand
GGTGCCCTCTTCTGGCCTGCAGACATACACACAAACAGAATATTGTATACATAACAAATAAATAAATTTAAAAAATTAAAAAAATAAAGACCAAGGAGAGAGCACAACAGATAAGAATCCTAGCTGCCAAACCTGATGACCTAAGCTTATCCCTGTAACCCACATGGCAGAAAAATAAAACCATTCCTAAGTTGTTGTCTTATCTCTACCCATGTATTGTGTCATGTGCTCCTCCCACAATAAATAATTAATTAAAAATAAATCCTAGAAATTTAAATTAAAAAAATCCCACACTAGCAAATTAACAGAACACATGGAAACTCTGGAACAATAATAAACAAACTCACCCAGGAGGACTAGACAACAGGAAATAATCACATTGAGAGCTGAAATCAACAAAATAGAAATGAAGAAAACAACACAAAGAATCAATGAGACAAAGAGTTGGTTCTTTGGGGAAATCAAAAATGGACAAACCTTTATCCAAACTAACCAAAATGAAGAGAGGGAATATCCAAATTAATAAAATCAGAAATAAAAAGAGGATATAACAACAGACATGGAGGAAATACAGAGAATCATCAGGTCAAACTTTGAAAACCTGTACTCTACAAAATTGGGAAACTTAAAGAAAATGGACAATTTTCTGGATAAATATCACTTACCAAAATTAAATCAAGACCAGAAAATCAAATTAAATAGACCTATCACTGTCTGGTAACATACTGATTTCCAAAGTGGTTGTACAAGTTTTCACTCCCAAATAGAGTGCAATGGAGGAGTGTTCCCTTTACCAACATCCTCTCCAGCATAAGCTGTCATCAGTGTTTTTCATCTTGGCCATTCTTACATGTGTAAGATAGAATCTCAGAGTTGTTTTGATTTGTATTTCTCTGATTGCTGAGAATGTTGAATGTTTTCTTAAATGTCTTTCAGCCATTTTAGATTTATCTATTGAGAGTTCTCTATTTAGGTCTGTACCCCATTTTCCCCCCATTGAATTGTTTGTTCTTTTGATGAACAATTTCATGACTTCTTTGTATATTTTGGAGATCAGCCCTCTGTCCAATGTGGGGTTGGTAAAGATCTTTTCCCATTCTGTAGCTGCAGTTTTGTATTGTTGATTGTGTTGTTTGCTTTACAGAAGCTTCTCAGTTTCAGGAGTTCCCATTTTTTAGTTGTTTCTCTCAATGTCTGTGCTACTGAGGTTATATTTCAAAAATGGTCTCCTATGCCAATGTGTTCAAGGGTACTTCCTAATTTCTCTGCTATGGGGTTCGGTGTGCTTGGTTTTATTTTGAGAACTTTGATCCATTTGGACTTGAATTATATGCATGGCAATAGATATGAATCTGTTTTTATTCTTCTATATGTTGATATCCAGTTATGCCAACACCATTTGTTGAATATGCTTTGTTTTTCTATTTTATATTTTTTGTTTCTTTGCCAACAATCAGGTGCTCATGGGTGTATGGATTGATATCTGGGTCTTTGATTTGGTTCCCTTAGTCCTCTTGTCTGTTTTATGCCAATACCAGGCTGCTTTCAGTGCTGTAGCTCTGTAGTAGAGTTTGACGTCAGGGATTGTGATGCCTTCAGAAGTTCATTTATTATACAAGATTGTTTTGTCTGTCCTAGGTTTTATGCTTATCCATATAAAGTTAAGTATTGCTCTTTCAAAGTCTGTGAAGAATTTTGCTGAGATTCTGATGAACATTGCATTATATCTGTACATTGCTTTAAGTAAAATTGCCATTTTTACTATGCTAATTCTTCCTACCCAAGAGCATGGGAGATCATTCAGTTTTCTGGTGTCTTCTTAAATATCTTTCTTCAAAGATTTAAACTTCCTACCTCAAAACCCAGCAATACCACTTTTGGTATATACCCAAAGAATGCTCAAATCATATCACAAGGATATGTGTTCAACAATGTTCATAGCAGCTTTATTTGTCATAGCCAGAACCTAAATGCCCCTAGACCAAAGAATGGATAATGAAGATGTGGCACATTTATAGAATAAAGTACTATAGTTTGGAAAAAAACAATGACATCTTGAATTTTGTGGACAAATGGATGGATCTAGTAAACATCATATTGAGTAAGGTAACCCAGACCCAGAAAGACAAATATAGTATTTGCTCATACAGAAGTGGCTTTTAGACATAAAACAGACAAAAACAAAGATCAGCCTAGAGGTCACAACTACAGAGATCCTAGATAGCAAATAAGACCCCTAAGGAGACATACATGGACCTAATGTACACGGGAAGTAGAAAAAGACAAGATCTATTGAGTAAATTGGTAACATGGGCATGATAAAAGAGGTAGAAGGGGCAATGGGAGGAAGGGAGGAGAGTGAAGAAAAATACATAGCTCAATAAAAATATTAAAAAGATAAGTTTTTTCTTACATACATACCCTGGCAAACTGTGTATGTTGGCGAACACCTTAAATTCCAATACTTGGGAGGAAGAGAAAAGCATATCTCTGTGAGTTTAAGACCAAACCTGGTTGATAGAGTGAGTTCCAGATCAGCTAGTGCTATATACTTAAAAACTGTCTCAGAAAAAAAAATCCAAAAATGCAAACAAACAGACAAACAAACACCAGAACTATGCCAAAGGGCAAATCAATATGGGGAGAAGGTTTATTTTAACTTATAGTTCCAGGTTATGGTCTGTTGTCGTAGGGAATACAAAGGGTTGGGAGTGTGAAGCAGCTAATCACCGCACATCCAGAGTCATCATCAGAGAGACAAATTAATGCATAATTATTCTCTTGCTGCTTCAACTCAGTTATATTTCTACACTCAGTTTGGGACCACATGCCTAGGGAATATTTTCATCCATAGTAGGGTGGTCTTTCCCACCTCTCTTAATTTAATTAAGGCAATCTCCCACAGAATATCCCACAAGCCGAACCACGGTTGTCAATTCTTCACTGAGACACTCTCACTGGTGTTTCTAGTTTGTGTCAAGTTGAAAATGACAAGGTAGCCATCACAGTCTCTATCTTCTGAAATCAATTCATAGACTTAGTTATGATCAATTACTTCTGAATTATTATGTCCAGTTTTTTTTCTTTGTTAAGTGAAAAGTTTTAAAACTTTTAAAGCAGAACTTGTTTAAGGTTGGGAATACTGTAATGGAGACAGACTGATCATGGGCTGTGGGAAGAATGTGGACCCAAGAGACGAGCCATACCATCAGAGGATACAGACACACTTGACCCATATCAAGAGGGAGGAAGCAGGATATCTAAATTTTTAGAAGTCTTCTCTCTGTCTGTGGACAAATAAGGTAGTTCCAGACTATGTCGGGTCTCTTTTGAGAAGCTAGGCCTCACCTTTTCTCATCTTGTTTCTAGTAAATTCTGGTTGACACCATTTCCCAGGCAAGGAGTTTCTGAAGGTTTGTCCTTTTAGAATCTCTTGTGGTGTAAATTAACCTGTAAAATGAAATCCATAGCCTCAGAAGCACTAGTTGCCCCCAAGTCTGGGTGGGGCATGCTTGCTGCCCATTGACTATGTCACCACCTGTCTGGAATCTAGTAGAAATGCTTCCTGGTGTTTTTCCTGGGAGCATCCTGGTAAGTCTTCAAAATGGTCATTGGTTCTGGCATGTAATTTTCTGTAATTAGTGCTATAACATGTGGCCATGTGGCCAATAATTGCTTGGACTGGAATATTAAGAGACTTAGGGGAGTCCTTTTATGCTGGACTGTATTTTTTCACCAGCAGGGGTTTGTTGACTCTTCCCATGTGCCTGCAGTAATATATAGCAGAACATGCTTTGCACATTGTCATTATGGGTGTAGCATAACAACACACTACAAAATGTCTCTCTGTGGTGGACATTTTCTGGCACATCAGCTTAGTGGTTACTGAATTTTCCATGCAAGGATCCAGTGTTGTGCGAGGCTTTGGGGATTGCTTACTGTCAATATCCATATTCCTTTTCTCCTTCCTAAGTGGAACATGGGAACAAGACCACAGTGACCAAGATCTCTTATTACCTGAGATATTGCTTCTACTATGACATTGTAGTCACTTTAGTCCTGGGTTTCATCATTTGGAACGAGATTCACACTCACAGAAATTACCAGGAGGGTTGGCACCATCATCTCAAGAGCTCCCTGGAGTGGGAAGAGTAAATTAGGTAATAGAGAAGAAACAGCAGGACTTCTGTATGAGAACACCCTCCTACCATCGTAAAAATGCAGCATCTTCAGTTCTTTAGTAACACAGGTCCCCAGGGAAGGCATGAGAATACTTTAGATTAGGAGAATAATGAGGTGACTCAACATAGAGACATGGAAAGGTACCTGGAGGCTCCAGTAAGCAATACACAGCCACATGCAGATGGACCTTGAATAGAGATGACTCAGTTTACAGTTTTTAAATTTGTAGCATGTTACAAAAATGATAAGTCTTCTATAGAAACTGTACTGTTTAACTGCACTGTAAATTTAAGTTTATTCTTGGGCTAGCAGTTTGGAGCTATGATGGTCAGAGCAACAAACCATAACACGCAGTTAGCCTTCGAACTATCTCAAAGGACAACTGTAATACTAAAGAATATTCTGAGCAATTCAAGCTGTTCAGTGGATTAGATGTATTAACTGCCTTTACAGTTTGAGGTGTTTTTAACTTGACATATATTTAGTGGGTCCCATTATAAGTCAAGGAATACCTGTAGTTAGTATTTGGGTTCCTGGAGTAAACATAAAACTATTCTAGAGAGGTGACCTGAGGATAGAAATTGGCATTTTAAGGGTATATAAGCTTGGCTTTGATACAGAAGTCTCTCATTGCTAGGATTTTGTGAGGAGGTGCTTACAAATTTATTTACCTGCCAGATTGGAGGAGTGATTCTAGACCAAGCACAGGAATGGTTCCCTCCTCTTAAGCTAGTGTGGGGCCCAAAAATGTGAATTTATTTCACCTTATCTGAAGGTCAGAGAGTTTGGGTTTGCTCAAAGTTGTTTGACAACAACTGTGCCTACACACCCTGATCAAAGGTGTGGTTACTTGGTGTTTTGGACATTAAGCTGGCCCATGGAGGTAGACCCACTCCATGCCGACCAAAGATCATAGATTTCAAGCATACTTTTGCTCCTTATTTTGAAATAGAAGGTTTGAGTTAGGGGGTGGCTGCTTTCAGGATACTTGGTCTAGGGTGGGTTCACTGCCTAACCAACAGAATGCATTTCCCAATAATGACTTGAAGTCTCAAGTATTAGGGGCAAGTAACTGTTCTGGTTGTCCTTTGTGTAATGTTAAAGCAGTCTTTTGCCTTCTTCCCCCATCTGTATTGGGGTATTAAAGTATATGGAAGATAAACACTGGTGAATTCAGCATTCATTATTCACTGATTTGCCCTCCAATTACTATCTGTGTTTCTGTGATTCTTTCTTATCTCTGTTCATTCTACTTAACATTTTCTAATCTTCATGCTCCTACCCCTAAACGTACAAACCTGCTGCAGCTAGGATCATGGCAGAAGTCACCCCAAAAGGTTACTCCTCACACTAAAGAACTATAGAGAAAATAACCAGTCCATCCACACCAAGCCAAAGTTTTTATGCTGGCCATTCTTATCCCTTTGCTTAAAGAGCCTTCTAGAACACCAGCATCTGCCCAATAAGTAGCCAGGAATCTCAGCTGGAGACACCACTGGAACTGGGACCTTGCTTCTTTCTCCTGCATTAACTAGGATGCAAGAGGTGTGAGAGGCCATTCCTGGCCTTGGTCTCTGAGCCCCTTATGGCTACTAGCCTTCTTTGACTTACAGAGGCCTCATTTCAGTCTGTCGTTTCCATGGTCACATTGTCTCCTCCTCATCTGTTCTTGTCCATCAGTCACTCTCTTCAGAGGATTCTTGCAATAATAATTTGGCCCCACCTTGATATTCCAAAAGGTCTCCCTGTTCAAGGATACAACTGCAAAAGCATTATTTAAAACAATGTGAGGCTTATAGATGACAAGTTTGGAGCTTGATATCTTTGAGGCACCATTCAGTTCACTAATGCCTCCTTTTTTATAGAACCTGCATTCTGCCTTTGAGGAATAGTTCTTGGATATTGGTAATTAAATTTGTTTTCATTTGTAAAAAATTAACTAGTTATTATTTAGTTAGCATATTTAGGATATTTATATCCATAAAAGTTATTGATTTACTTAGGTCAAGCATTTTGCTAATTGACTTCCCAGTATTTTCTCATGCCTTTCTACCTGGATATTATTTTTAAAAAATATTTTGTGGTGAGGCTGGAGTTCAGTAGTTAATAAATAGCACTGGTTGTTCTTTCAGAGGACCCAGGTTTTATTTCCAGCATTCACATGTTGGGTCCTTGTGGATTCTAGGAACCAGACTTGGTTATCTGGAAGACTAGGACATGTTCTTAACCACTGAGCCATCCTCCACTGCCACTGATCCTAGTACTCTATTATTCATGGCACTTCTCTGTCTGTGTCTTTTCTGCGCAACTTCAAGTCCTGGGGGATAATTTGTATTCGAAATCTCCATTTGGGAAAAACATTTTTCAGTTCTGCATTCCCTAATTTAAAAGGAGTACGTGAACTAGGTCTTCTGCAACATTTAGCTCACAGGAAGTTAACCCTGTTTGCTTTACTCTAATTTCTGCAATCATTATACAGCCCAAGTCACACTGTGTGGTACTCTGACTTTCAGAATGGATCATGCAACATTGGAGTAGGAAGAGTTGAGAGTGTGTGAACAGCAACCTGAGCATAGACTTGGTGATAGAGACATAGAATACCTTCATGTGTTTATAATACATTAGCAGTGAGAATTACTGCAGGGATGATCAACTGGCTTTTGATGTTGATTTTAAAGGACCCTAAGAGGATGTGGTGGTTTGAAAGAAAATGACCCTCAAAGGGAGTGCCACTGTTAGGAGGTGTGGCCTTGTTTGGGGAAGTTCCTCACTGTGGGGGCAGGCTTTGAGGTTTCTTTTCTTGAGCTTCACTCGGTGTGACAGTCAGTCAACTTCCTATTGCCTGCAAGATGTTGGTCTCAGTTACTATAGCACTACTGCTGCCTCCACACTGCCATGCTCCCAGTCACGATTATAATGGACTGAACCCCTGAAATTGTAAGCAAGACACCCCAATTAAATGTTTTCTTTATAAGAGTTGCAGTGGTCATGACATCTCTTCACAGCGATGGAAACCTTAACTAAGACAGTCTCCTAAGGCAATTAACAAAAGAGTATAAAAACAGCCATCAGTAAAGGAAATGTGTTTTCAATCTATGCAAAGATGGATAATGTGTTTAGATGAAGATGCAAATACAGTTTGTTTTTGTTTTACTGATTAGTGTCACCTGTGCTGCAGATGGAATTCATCCTGTTTTAATTTTAGTAAGAAAGATGAGAGTGTATTGAAGCAGGGAGGAGCAGGGTGAGACCAAATCTTAGATCTGCTCCAAGATCCTTTGGCACAGAACTTGCAGCCTGGAACAGAGTGTGTCATTGTGATTCCTTGTGCAATAGCAGTAGAGGTTGGAGAGGCATTTTCCCTTAAAATATGATCCAGCACAAAGCACATGTGGGATGGTGGTTGCTGCTCAGAGAGTGAATAGGCTTCTGAAAGTGCCTAATGACCTGTGCAAAATATGTTGGAGCGGTCCTCACCAGCCTGCTCTTTTCCAGTGGTAAGTTTTAGTTAAGCAGGTCTGGAGACCAGTGGATTATCTGCTCAAGTAGGCTTCCAATGATAGCACTAGAACTGAGCCTGCCAGTACTGCACTCTGCATTCTCTACAACTCTAGAAGGTCCTTTCCCCCGGAGTCTCTCTCTCTCTGTCTTTGTCTCTCTTTCTTACTCTCCCTCTCCTTCTCACTCCCCCTCTACCTTTTCCTCTCTTCCTCAGTTTAAATCCTTTACAGTTTCTAAAATTTAAATGATTATTTGAGAAATCCTAATTATGTCATATTAGTGCCAGTGGTTTGGGGTGCTGTTACATAGTTGTCAGTTAGCTCCCTGATGAAAGAAGTTGTTAGAAGTATGTAAACTTGTGTGACATTTCCCTGGGTATAGTTGGAGAGACACAATGTTAGTCAAAGACTTCTGTGTTTTATTTCTCAGAAGGATCAATGTTTCAGAAGGAGAAAGTGTCCGTCTTGGAAGCAAAAAGAACTGATCACATTGAGAGAAGAATTTCTCATCTGAATAATGGACAGAAGGATGATTTCTACAGGTTTTTCCTTACTATAACTTGAAATACGAGTTTGATGTCTAGAAAGAAGTTCAACAGCTATTTCATGAACGTGAAGATCAAGGATATGTGAAATTGAGTATGTGTATTGGGGTGTGTGAAATATGCATAAATTAACCCAGATATTTGATATCATATACAAACTGATTTCTTACTAACAAAAAATGACTTCCTATATTGAGGTTTTTGTTTTTCATTACAAAGTGCATTATATATTAGTTTGTCGAATGTTTGTACTTTACATGAAAAGTTCTTCCTCCCATGTATGGTAACATGAGGCATCTCATAATACATTGAAATAGTCTTACTCTATGACATAGCTCCAAATCTGTGTCACCTCCCCTTTATATCTTATCTTTGTCCACACTAACTACTAAAAATCCCATCACAGTATTTGAAGATTTTAACATTCTCTTGTATGTCAGGCATAAAACATCACATTTCACTTAGCCATAAGGCTGAAGGGGGTGGACGATGTCTCAGTAGCATGCTGCTGTGTGAACTTGAGGAACAGTGACCAGATTAACCCCTGTGTTCAAAGAAGCCAGGCGTGGCACACATCTGGAACACCAGCACAAAAGGGCAGTGATTCAGCCTGCTTGGTCAAAGTGTCTAGCTCTAGATTCAGTCAGAGAACCTGTCATAAAACAAAGGTAGACAGTGAGAGAAGTAAGGCACAGGATCTCCACAAGCTCACACACAGGCAAGTTCACACTCAGATGCACACACACACAGACACACACACACACACACACACTGCACTACACATACATAAGACTGCATTCTGAGAGATGTGTCAGATGATTTTTGTCAGTGTGTGAAAAATCATACTATGCTCTATCACTTGAACTTGACATGTCATTGATGCAATCTAGAGATAAGATAAACATGAATTGTCTGAGGCTGAGGCTGGGGAAATACAGCAGATGTTTAACTACACGTGCACTCTAAAGCAAGTATAAACACATAATATAATAAACAATTAAAATCGTAGCATAGTCATTCACCACCATTGTCTAGAATCATGTACTATAGAAACTATATATTTTTTAGATCGTATTCATTCCAAGAGAGTCTCAAATGTGAAATTTTCCTGCCTCAGTCTTTTGCTGGGATTGCAGGTGAGTGTTCCTGTGCTGCCAAACATATGAAAGTAATTCTCAGTGGAAGAAGGATGTGATTGGTTGTTTCTTTCTCTATTTGTGTGGTACATATGTGTGACATATGAGCGTGTGCATTGCGTATCCATATTTGTGCATGTGGTAGACATGTAGTTGCATATATGTATGTGAGTACATACATGTGGAGACACAAAGTTGATCCCAGGTGTGTTCCTTCATCACTCACCACTTTATTTGACGAAAACTCTCTTATTGAGCCCAGAGCTTTACAGTTCTAGCCAGAGTAGCTAACCAGTTTTTCTTAGGAATTTTCTCTGTCTTCATCTTGAGTACTAAGATTGCCAATGGCCACCATTCCTGGCCAATAGCCATCAAGCCTGCCCAGCTTTTATTTGGGTTCTGTGGATCTGAAGTCTGGTCTTCATGAAGTGCTCCATCCACTGAATAGTCTCCTCAGCTCTGTGACTCTTTACCTCCTTAGAAATATTCTAGAACTTTGATATATGTTGAACAGATTCAGTAACAAGAGCTTGATGGTTCTTCCCTGATTCTACCTAATCAGGTTTGGAAACAGACACAGATCCAAGTAACAAATATAGTTTTATATATCTGTATATAAATAATCAGAAATATACCTTGTCACAGCTCTAAAATCTGGGGAAACCAAGATCATGTTGCCAGTATATCTGATGTCTTCTGAGGACTTGCTTCCTAGTTCAGAGAACTCATCTTTTGTCTGTCCTCAGATGGAAGATGTGAGAGGGCTGGCCCATATGTCTTTAAAAGGACACTGATTTCACAAAGATACTGCCTTCATGTCCTCATCTCTCAAAAGATCTCACATTCTAAGACTATGACTCTGTATGTGAGAATTGGAACATGAATTTTGGAACAACAATTATTAGATGCATGACTCCTTCAAGGGAGGTCAGGTTTTAGAATATCTGAGAAGTAGTATTCTTGAATGACCAGAAATATGAGGTCAGGTAGTAGGAATAAATGGCTTATACTGCTACATATTCTTTCTTGTATTTCATAGTAATTGAAATATTCTACATAGATTTTGTTTCCCTTGCATATTGGTTTCCTGGTGTTACAATGTTAAAACACCATAAGCAAAAGCAACATTGGGAGGAAAGGACTTATTTTAGTTTAGAGTTCCAGAAGTATAAAATCCATCATGGTGTGGAAGGCACAGCACGAAGGCCGGAGCAGGAAGACACCTAATCACTTTTTCATCCATACATCCATACATAGGAAATGGAGAGAGAGAGAGAGAGAGATGGGACCCAAGCTTTGAAATATATGAGCTCATGAGCCCATGGGGGAAACTTTTCATTCAAACTACTATACTCTGCAAATACCCATCATGAGAGACCATTATTGTTGTAATGTAAAAATAACATTGCAGTTTTGTTGCCAGTGATTTCTTGCCTATGTATGTGTTGTGGTCCAGAGATTCCTCTACCCATATACATGTCTCCTCTTGGATATGAACTTCTTTCCAAAGTATAAATGCTCTGGATGTCTATCTGGATGTCTATATAAAATGCAGAGAAACCTGCTTGTGAATTTAAATCACTCCATCCAGCTGTTGATCATCTGGATGAGGTGTAATATGTCTCTTCACATAGGCTACTAGAATTTCCATCATATCTTTTGCTTTATTGTATTTGGGCCTCTGCTCAAAGAGAGACAGAAATGAAGTGTATATAATTCCAGGATTTGGTTAAACTTGAGATTAGTGGTAAAAAAGCAGGAAGCACAGCTCAGAACCGCCCACAGCAGTTATTTTTTTAGGGAACTCAATTCAGACTGAGCCAGTATAAAGCAGAGACAGTGTTTATCTTTTGAAAAATAGAAAGAAAGAGCCCACTTCTATCCTTAGATGAGGCTTGGGTCCAGTGCCACAGCCAGGACCTCCCCAACCTCTAGACTTCAATCTGGATGCAAATCCTGTGCCTGCTTAGCCCCTCCCTCTAATAAGGGACCTTATCCCATGGAGCCCCACACCATATCTATCACTGATGAAGAGCTACAAGCAATTACCAACTGCTACTTTGAAAAATTATTATTCTCCAAGGACAAACCCCTGATTGAATATTCAATGCTGAGTGGTCAGCCTTTGAAACACACACATGCAGGTAACCCTGACTGGACTCAGCGGGTTTGAGTTTTCATTTTTCTCATTTATATTCATATGTAAAAATGATTAAAAGAGAGAAGGTTGTGAATTTGGAAGGGTGTGTGGTGAACATGAAAGGAACAGAGATGGGGAAATAAAAACAATAGAAAGAAAAGGCATTTGAGGAAATAATAAAACAAAACAATTGGCGTAGCTGGGGCATTTCTAAGAAGAACCACTCTCAAGTACCCTAGTTATGACTGTAAGATTTCCCATGCATTGGGATGCCATTAATCAACAAGTTTCTAAGAGACCTTCTTCTGCTCTATGTCTAGTCTCCTTTTCCATACTAGGCACTGCAGATTTTCTCTTTAGTTGCCTCAGAAGTGATAAATCTGGTCGGGCACAATTGGGACTCACAGAATTTTGCTCCAAGGGGGCTTGGCTCATGCCATTTTTTATAAATGAAGTTTCTGGTCGCATTGTTAGATAGCTGTAGGCTTACAGCTTGAAAGGGTGATGGCCTACAAGCAAAAATGTTGTCAATTGTTTTGGAATTTGTGATTGGCAGCTAGCTAAAACCCTCAACTAGATGCTGAGATGAAAGGTTCCTTTACCTTCCCATGTCTCCACACTTTCTCCATCTTTGTTTTGTTATCTTGTTTCAATTTACATCCTAGTTCTATTTATTTATTTATCTATTTATTTATTTATTTATTGGTTTTTCGAGACAGGGTTTCTCTGTAGCATTGGAGCCTGTCCTGGAACTAGCTCTTGTAGCCCAGGATGGCCTCGAACTCACAGAGATCCACCTGCCTCTACCTCCCGAGTGCTGGGATTAAAGGCGTGTGCCACCACTGCCTGGCTTACATCTTAGTTCTTTAAGTTAAGCCTTAGAGTAGAAGCTTTTGTTTACAAAAATAATATACATCTCAGTGTGTCCTCTGTATCATATTGTTGCTGTGTAAATAGAAACTTTAGAAGGAATTAGGATCTCTAGAGGAATGAATGGTGAAAATTAGAAGAGTATTAAGGATTCTTTGATAGGAATTTGTGTTCTATCTCATCCATCAGTTTTCCTCCCAAAATAGGTATGAACTTGTTCACATACGAATTCCATGTGCTTCAGTTAGAGCTATTATAGTTCACTGTTTAATCAGGTAAGATCATTGGATGGGCTCATGGTTAGTAGGTCTGTCAGTCTCATTTGGCCTAGGATTGGCCCATTTCCTTAGAAGATGCACTTCAGCGATAAAATAAGAAGAATCTCAGGCAAAATTAATTTGTTGGTCACTTTTCTGGAGATCAGTAGAGGAGATTGCTCTACATTAAAAATAGTTTTTTTCATAGTTATTTATTCCTCTGTGGTGGGTTCCTAATGTGGTTCTAAAATCCTGCCAGTAACTAAAGTGTCTAGTGTTCCTCTCTTGGGCATCACTAGATGTAAGCATTTTTGTTTCTAAGTGATGTATAGGTGGACATTAAGCTGAGACTGAGGGTTTTAAAAGGCAATAGCGTTCTTTCTTCAATTTAGAGAGGCTGTAGCTTTTACTTTTAAAGGCTTCTTGAGCATGAGTCTGGAAATAAACGGAATAGGAAAATGGATCCACATGGCCTGCCTGTAATTGCCTGACAGCTCTGCTCCTCTTTGACAAGTACACACTCTCTTCCGTCTCTCCTAGAGTGCTTTTGTGGTGCCTATGAAGTGAGACACATTTTGACATGAAAGACCCAGAATCCACCTTTCATTTTATCACTTATTGTGAGGGTGAAACAATTACCTTAATTAAGCTCTGTTGCTTTTCAGTTTCTTCCTCTGTCCATTCAGATTGGACCTACCCTTCTAGCAGGATGTATTAAATAAGACTGTGGTGATGGACAGTGGATGTAATAAGTTTGTTATCTCTGATATCACATAACACTGTGGTTCATCAAAAGGCACACTGACAATATACTGCAGATGCATAGTAAATAACAAGTAATAAAATGTAATATCAGCTGTGGTTTTTTTGTTCCAAGTCTCAAAAACTATTGAGATAATCATAATCTCTTCCAAACTAAGCACTATCGTTTCTGGTCTATATATGTCTTTACTTGTTCTGATTTCAGCAACAAAGTGAGTCATCACTACAGAACCACAGCAATATCAACAATTCACTATAATTCACAATAATTATCCACGGACTTCTTCCTTATCATATATGTTTTTCCACATAGATACTGTGGTCTTGAATGCTATATACTTTGAAACTTGTTTCTCTTACCCAATATTATGTTATTAGAATTCACTCCAATGATTTCTTCACCTTTGTGCTCTATAATACTCCATTGACTGACTGCATTGAGGGTTATTTATCAATGAACCTTGGGAAATTTTCATCTTTTTCTCAATGGGAACATAGAATTGCTACAGATACTCTCAATGCATCATTACTGGAATACTTAGGAAAGTGTTTCTTTTGGGGTTCTGTTCAAATATTCAAGTTCATGAAATGGAAATTGTTTGTGGAGTGGGGAAAGAAATGAGCGCTCAGATAAACATTGTCTGATATGTGTTCCACTATCGCCAGTTGAATGAGATGGGAGACAATGCTGACTGTGATTGCAATGTACTCTTTTCTGATTATTAATGAAGTTGTGAATATGTTTATGATTTTCACAGTTTCTTCACATGATCATTACCATATGATTTTCTCTTTGTTAAAGTATCTGTTCTTTTTCTGTTGACTTATGTATTTGTAATTTTTCTTGTCACCATGACAAATATACTGGACAAGAAGTAACTGCAGGGAAGAAAGGTTGATTTGGGTCCAGGGAACAGAGCACATCACAGTGAGGCAGGGCCCAGTGGTGGGGTCAGCTCTGGTCAATGGCAGCTAACTACCTGATAATATGTCTCATCAGAACATGGGAAAAATGGAATAGCAGCTCCTAACTGACTATTTCCTTTTTTCAATTTTTGTTCAATCTTAGACCTAGACCTATGAGATGAGGCCACCATCATTGAGGAAGGGTCTTCATTCCTCCACCAATCCTCCTTGGAAATGCTCTCACAAGCACAGCCAAAGATGTCCTAGGCATTTCTTTATTATTTTTTATTGTTTTATTGAGTTTTATTTTCTCTCTGCTCCCCTCCCTTCCTCTCCCTTCCCATTTTAATCTTTCCCATTATCCCCATACTCCCAATTTACTCAGGAGATCTTGTCCTTTTCTACTTTCAATGTACATTAGCTACATTTATGTCTCCCCTATGATCGATCCCCTCTTATGTCTAGGTTCTCTGGGATTGTGAATTGTAGGCTAAGTTTTCTTTGCTTTATGTCTGAAAGCCACTTATGAGTGAGTACATATTATATTTGTCTTTCTGGGTCTGGGTTACATCACTTTTTATGATGTTTTCTAGATCCATCCATTTGCCTACAAATTTCAAGATGTCATTATTTTTTTCCACTGTGTAGTACTCCATTGTGTAAATTTACTGCATCTTCTTTATCTGTTCTTTGGTTGAGTGGCATTTAGGTTATTTTCATGTTCTAGCTATGACTAATAATGCCACTATGAACATAGTTGAGCCCACGTCCTTATGGTATGATTGAGCATCCTTGGGGTATATACCCAAAAGTGACATTGCTGGGCCTTGAGGTAAATTGTTTCCTAATTTTCTGAGAAATTGTCATACTGATCTCCAAAGCAGCTGTACAAATTTTCTCTCCCACCAACAATTGAGAAGTGTTCCCTTTCCCCCATATCCTCTCCAACATAAATTGTCATCAGTATTTTTCATCTTGGCCATTCTTACAGGTGGAATCTTAGAGATGGAATCTCAGAGCTGTTTTGATTTGCATTTCTCTGATGGCTAAGGATGGTGAACATTTCCTTGAGTGTCTTTTAGTTATTTTAAATTCATCTGTTAAGATCTGTACCCCATTTTTCTATTGGATTATTTGTTCTTTTGAGGACAAATTTCTTGACTTTGTATATTTTGGAAATCAGCCTTCTGTCTGATGTAGAGTTGGTCAAATCTTTTCCCATTCTGTAGGCTGTCATTTTGTCCTGTTGACCATGTCTTTTGCTTTATAGAATCTTCTCTGTTTCAGGAAGTCCCATTTATTAGTTGTTTCTCTCAATATCTGTGTTACTGGGGTTATATTTAGGAAGTAGTCTCCCATGCCAATGCGTTCAAGTGTACTTCCTACTTTCTCTGCTATGAGTTTCATTGTGGTTGGTTTTATGTTGAGGTCTTTGATCCATTTGGACTTGAGTTTTTTGTACGGCAATAGATATGGATCTATTTTCAATGCTCACCTGAATCAGAAATAAAGGAAGACGTTTAAGTCTTCTTAAAATCCTAGGCATTTCTTTTTTTAAATTTGTTTATTATGTATGCAATATTCTATCTATGTGCATCTCTGCAGGCCAGAAGAGGGCACCAGACCTCATTACAGATGGTTGTAAGCCACCATGTGGTTGCTG
>LOEQ01005538.1:60993-73921 GCA_001685075.1 Bramus lutescens | reverse complement strand
TATCGAAGGGGCCAAGGCAGTTTCTTTATTAACCAATGAAAGTAACACATAGACAGATGACCTCCTACATCATCCTTTCAGCTTGGTTTTGTAGAAATGTTTGTCTTTTTAATGAATTTTACAGAGGACTGCTTTTGTAAGTAAATATTTCTTTCTCTTTTCTTCTTTGTTTTTTTTTTTGATAGAAAACTTGTTGAGTTAACAGATGAGAATTTTTGTTTTGTCTGTTTTTGTTTTTCAAGGCAGGGTTTCTCTGTGCAGCAGTCCTGTATGTTCCCGAACTCTCTACATCAGGCTGGCAGCCTCAACCTCACAGAGATCTACCTGCCTCTGCCTCCCAAGTTCTGGGTTTAAAGTTGTGTGCCACCACTACCTGGCACATACGAGGAATTTTATGGCTTGGGTTTTAGCTATAGAGAGAAAGAATGCTTGGTTTTTGTGATTCTCCCTTTTCCAGGAGAGCCTCTAGGTTTCGCTATGCACTTGAGAAACAGTATATGCGGGAGCTCAGGACTAGAGCTGTCACTAATCTTCTGTACCTCAGGGTTTCAAATAAACTGTAAACAAGTGGGAGCGGCTACTAAAGTGCTTATGACAGAAAATAGAAAAGTTAACCAAAGTGTTTTATTGATACATTCTTAGACAATACCACAGAACTGGAAGAGAATGGAAAGGGAATTTTTTTTTCAGCAAGGGGTATTTTTTCCACTAAATTGACACATAAGCAGCAAGATTAACGAAAGTACTTATTACAAACAGTAAAAAACGTACATGCTTCTTTTTTTAAAGTCCTTATCACATTGGTCAGTCATAGGGGGCATGAACAAAACCTCAAGACATGGAAAATCCATATTCTTTCCGTCAAATAGCTTAATAATCATTAAAATTATTGCAAAATAACCATATACCCTAAGTAAAATAACAAGAGAACACAAATACAAATATTAAACATAAATTATAAACATGTACTGTAAAATACATTACTGGCATGCATTCTGAAGATCAAGACCTCAATGCCATTTAGCCAATGCTTTTCTTTAACATCACATCACCTACCGTGTACCAAAGATAGGTGGGGCATATCTTCTCAGCACAGTTTTTGGTCTTTAAATATCTTTTTTTGTGTGTATCTTTAAAAAAATATCATGATTTTCCATGGTACTAGAATCATAACCATACAGTCAATTACAGATATGGGTGGGGTTTGTGTGTTCTCTTATGTCTGCCGAGATTTTTTTTCCGTTAAATTAGTTGTTTTATTTTTTTTTCCCAAAGATTCCACCATCTGAGAGGATAAGGTTCTGTGAACACAGGGCATTCAAAAACAAACAGTGAACCTAGGTACGACATTGGGTGGCAAAGTGCAAAGGTCCTCACAAACTGTACAGAAAATTTCAAAACCTTGCATCCTGGAAGTACATACGTAGAAAGACAAGTCAGCCCCAAAAATCAGTCCTGAGGCTCTCAGCAGGTCATCTAAAAGAGCCAGGTGGGACTTGAGTCTCAAGTCTCCCTCTACTAAGGGAGTCCAGAATTGTAGCTGAGATGGCAGTGCTGATGCCAATGACTTCTTAAGCCAAGAGAAAGTAAAGGTGTCTCATTAAGCAGCTGTTTAGGATGTGTGGATCCTCTAACGTTGGTCTCCCAGCTGGGGAAGCTCCTCCAGAGATGGGTAGAGGGCAGGACTGAAAGAGTCCTATGCCAATTGGGTGACGGAATAACTGAGGGTCTTCCTCCTCCGTGGTTCCATGGGATGGAACAGGTTAGATAACCAGGTTATTATAACTGACATACTTCTTTTTTGCAGCGGGGCCTGGAGGGAAAGAGAAGGCAGAAAGTCAATTGCAGCAATAACCTTGTGTTCAAAGGAAGAGCTCAGATGATTTCTGGTACCAGGTCAAGATGGAATGAGACATTGTTGAGGAATACACACATACTTTGTAATTTCGCATTTGTCTTTATGATTTATTCCCCCACTAAGATGGACCTGCCAGTGATGTATAACTTACCTGGATTCATTTCTTTGACATGCCTCCAACCTCCCTCTTTTGGGACCTGTAAGGTCACTGGATTTATCCTTGGTTGCTGTGCTCTCTAATTAGCCAGCCCTAAGCTTCTAGGGTCATCCGGTGAAGTAGAGATTTTCATCATGAGATCATCATCTGAGTCTTGCAAAGAAAATTACTGCTAGGAGGGGACTGTCCTGGCTCATTGGAACTCATTTACGTGGGCTAGCAGAGTGCATCCTCCAGTTAGCATTCAAAATATCAAGCAACTAGCCACTTCTTTGCCAGTCTCATCAGCAATGAGTAAATCACGACAATTTCCATTTATGTTAAAAGCACACTTGGAAACTTTTAGATGTCTAAGCACTCAAACTCTACATTTGTTTTCTCAGATGCATGACAACTTATGTTTCATTCAATGACCTGGAACTCTTTCCTTTACTTATGTATCGAGTAAATACACACCCATTGGTTCTCTGAAGGCAGGGACATGGCTACACATAGAGCTGAAAGGTAGTTCTTTCTCTGTGCTCATGATGGAAACAAACTCCAAGATGTCATCATATAACTGCTTTAGGCTCTGGTTTTCAGTTCTATAAAACATCATGTCCATGGAGTAAATGGGTTCTTGGCTCATTCAATCTTAGTCACGCTGCATCATTTTCTGTTAGGCACAGAATCTTTGTCATGTATAATTGACAGTGTTTATTTGTTTATTCTACTTAGATTCATGGAGCAGGGCAAAGTAGCAAGAATTTCTCCAGAACTTTAAGCAGGGCCTTGTGTGAATTTTGAGGCCCAAGCAGCTGTGTTAGTGCGCTAAGAGCTTGTAACCGGCCTTTGGATTTTCTATATTCTAAGAACATGTACAAACATCATTTTTCAAGGTACTTCTCACAGCCTAAGAATTTTAATCTCATTTTATGGAGAAATTCAGTGTACCCTCCAAACATTTCTGATTGTAAGACTCATTTCTCTGTTAAGGCATATTGTGTTCAATAGATAAAATTAAAAGAAAATAAAATTATATGAAAGTGAGAGCCTCTTGAAAACTCTAATCATGATGCATTGCCGTTTAATGAAAAAATGGACTTAGCCTCAGTAGATCTCAAGTCCCCCAAGAACACGGCTCTTACAGCATCTATTGCCTTAAATAACTTTCTTGTTTTGGGTATAAGGAAGAAAAATAACTTACTTTATAGTTTTATTTATTTATTTGTTTGTATTTTTGTTTGAGACATGGTCTCTTGCATTCCAGGTTACCCCTGAACTGTCCATGTGGCCAAGAATGACCTTGAATTTCTGATCATCTTGCCTGCACCTCCCAAGTGCTGAGATTAGAGGTATGTGCCACCATATCCTTTAATGTAAGACTGAGACTCGAAACCAGGACTTGGAACATTGCTGAGCAAGCAGTCTACCAGTTGAGCCACCTATCCAGCCACCCCAGCTCCCTGAGGGAATCTTTCTAAAGATGATTCCTGACTTCAAACCTTTTTTACAATGTCATAGCCAGTCAACCTCAGCTGACACAGACAAGTCATTGTGACAGTGTCCCTTGTCAAATGCCAAGAAGCTAATTACTCTCCAGACCAAAGGGAAAGAAAACAAACAAAACCCCCAGAAGCCTGAGCTGACCTAAGTACCAGAGACACCTCTATTGTGTGGTTAATTAAGACTGGATTCTGTGTAAGCAGAATCTTCTAGTGGAAAAGAAATAATTAAATTTACTCAAATAGGTTACAATATAAACCAGTCAGTAAAGAATTTTTACTGAAAGAATAATAGCTTAGAAAATATTGTTTCTGTGATGCAGTGAACACTGGTTTGGATAAGTTAAAATCAAAATCTAGTCGCTTTTTTTTTTTAAACTTTAGTTACTTTGAGCTCTGAGATAATTCAGCAGGAAAGATGCTTGCCACGAAGCCTGCCCACAACCTGAGTGCAACCCACGTGGGGAAAGGAGAGGGCTGACTCTGGCAAGTTTTCCTGTGACTCACACACATGTGCCTTGGGCCCACACATAAACATACACAGGCCTTCCAGGACAATGGTGGAAAGTGCCTGCTGCTTGGGACTCACCTGCCTGGGTTCTGATTTTGTTCCATCACTTACACGAGGTGAACATAGCCCTCTGCCATGAGGCTAAACTTTTTAGAGACTTTATAAAAATGAGGACAGTAATTCAGATCCTGTAAACTGTTGATAGCATGGATGTCAGGATTATCCCATTCTCTCACTGGGGAATAAAATATATAAATGTATTTTTAGGCTACAAATTTCTCTACAAAGGATAAGCCTCAATATATGCTTTTTTTTGCAGAATTGCTTTGGAGCGTTGCAGCAAGGTTATAATGAAGCTTATGCAGCCCCTAGAATGGCAATTTCTGTCCTTTATCACAGTAAACTCCAATGTATTATAGTGTTTATTTTTAAACCATCCTGGCCTCATGAGTAAATAAAAGAAATGCCTACAGGCTGATAATTCTATTTATTTGAATAGCAATGTAGTTTATGGTCCAGGAAAGAGAATTGCCTAGCTCAAAATAGTTGTTCAGAAAAACAGTTGCTTAAGAGATCTGCTTTTATTTTGAAAAGGCTATGAATTTCTTTCCCTTCAAAGCTAGAGTTTTTATTGTTGTTGTTTGTTTTTTTTTCTTAAGAATGGGAAGAGAACGAAATTTTAAAAAATGATTTACTTATTTTATGTGTATGAGTGTTTTGCCTGCATGTATCATATGGGTTCCTGGTGCTTTTAAGGAGGTCAGCATAGGTGTCAGACTTCCCTGGAACTGGAGTTACGAATGGTTATGAGACATGATGTAGGTGCTGGGAACTGAACCTGGGCAATCTACCAGAACAGGGAGTGCTTTTAACCGCTGAGCAATCTGCCAAGCCCTAGAAATAACAGGAATAGATTTTATTGTTCGTATTAAAAATTTTAGAGATATCTTTATTCATTGTTCTCAAATTCAGATGCTTCAGAGAGCTGATGTTTGCCGTGAGAAAGTATTTAGGACACTGACTTCTACAACACATTGTTAATGCACATTTTCAACTTCATAAAGATTAGACATCTGACTGATTCTTATTTTGTTAAAACTTACTCTTAATTTGGCATTAACCTTAGTGGGCTAATTCCATTTTAATTTAAATATCATTTTCTCCAGGATTTGCTTTCTAATTAGACTCATTTATGTGAGGAGGGAAGGCCTGAGACAAGGCATACCTGTGCAGGTCAGAGGACAGCTGGAGGGAGTTGGTTTTCTTGTTGTACCACATGGGACTCAGGGATGGAACTGGGTCAGGTTTGGCTGCAAGCAGCTTTTACCCCTGAGCCATCTCACTGCCCACTGTCCAAACTTTTGCTTCATAAAAAATTTATTTCTTGTGAACTATATTGAAGAAACTAAAAAACAATGTAAAAGCAAGCACAGAAAAGAAAGGGAATCTTATAAATACCATCATTGAGTAAGCTGAACAAATGGAAACAAAGCAGGGCTCGTCCCTTTTAGCCCTTTCTCTATTCTTATAAGTAGCACATTTGATGTTTCATTAGGTAAACACCATGTGTTTCATTTCTTTAGAAAATGTTTCTGTAAATGTATGTACATAGAAGTACACTATGGAGTGCTGCAAATACTGTAAAAAGTAAACAAAAATTGTATCACATCCCTAAATAGAACACACATGAATGCCATGGCATCCTATCCATAGACAAGAGATGAATATCAAATCACCCCCTTCTTACCCTCACTGACAATCTTCTCTTTCCCTCACCTACCATACCTGCTGTCCTGAAGTTAGTATGACTCATGCCACAACCTCAAGCATAGTTACTAGTAAACTATATATTGTATTACTTCATGTATTTTAAAGACACAGCATGGTGTTACTCCATGCATATTCAATTGCAACTTTTAATTTTTTAAAATTATATGTATGCATGTTGGTTATGTGCACATGTGAGTGAAGAGCCTGTGGAGGCTAGAAGAGAGCACCAGATGCCCTAGAGCTAAAGCTATGGACAATTGTGAGCTGCCTTTGTCTTGTGCAGGGAACTGAACTCAGATCCTCTGCAAGAGCAGTTACATGCTTTTAACCGCTGAATCACCCTTCCAACCCTCACAACCTATTTATCATATAACATGTTTTTGAGATTTATTTGCATTGATTTTGCATTTGTGGGTACTAGATAGCAAGATTTCTGTAACTTTTGTTCTATCCATAGAATCTATTTCTGGTTTTGAAAAACAAATAAACAAGGCCTAAGTAAACAGCTTATGAAATACAACATCATTTTTAAAACATCATGCCAAGGTATAAGCCAAGAAAACATATTTCTTATGCACTTCACTAAAAAAACTCAGACTGATAATGGCTAATTTTTAATAATTCAAATAAATGATTCACAGGCAATCTAATTTCTAGGAAAATGATTAAAATTACAATAAGGCAATTTGTAGATTAAATTACAAAGAGCAAAAAAATGGATAAAAATTACGAAAAGCAAAATATAAAAACCTTCACCATTACAGTAATATAAGTTCAAACAATTAGCAATTTGTTCTTAAAGAATGACAAAAGAAATTGAATCAATATCAAATATTGGTGAGGGAATAAATAATGAAGAAATTCTTAGCACAGTGATAGGGTTGTAAATTAGCACAATCTTCTGGAAAAAACCATAGTGTTAGAAGAAACCTTGAGCAAACTCTGCAGGACCAAGGCCCTATATTAAGACTCCAGTCCTTTCCCGATCACTGCCGTCGCCAAGTTCAGTAGCCCACTATGAGCTGAATCCTTATAGTGGGAGCACTGTAGTTTCTCATCTAGGCAACCAACTCCAGAAGGGAGAAGCTGTAGGCTTGCCTGTCACCTCAGCAGTGGCACTTAATTTTCTCTTCCTCAAACCTCCTACATAAGCCCCCAAGTAGCCCCATTCCCTTGGCAGAAGCCCCTTGCCTGCTGTGTCTGCCCTGAGCAGCTTGACCTAAACAGTCTGATTGCTGAAGTCAGGCTGATATTGTTTCTGCCTCCATTCTTTTTAAGCTGCCTCAGAGATCCAACACATTGGAAATGCTGTAACAGTCTGAGAATGTGGATCTGTGATTCAGCAACTTCTTTTCTAGACTTACCTGAGAGAGTTTCCTACACGCATGCACAGGTCTGTGCAGGGCTTTCCAGCACTTTAACATGATAATCAATCCCACATATACTATAAAATAGCAAAGCAGACTGAGTGTAAATTGTTGACTTCAGCTATGAATTGGAAAAGGTAAGAAACTTAGGCATCCTGGGTTCTTATCTCGGCAGACAGATTTCTCCATTTTCAGAAGAGCAGCCAGATTTCTGCATTTTATGTAAAAGTTCATTTTTCACTTAGCTGGTCAACAAAAGAATGTACCAAGTAGGTCATGTGTTAGGCTCTATTTTAGGTGTTAGCAATATTTCACTTTTCAATGTATGTTTGATACTCATAAAAGAAACATCATTTAAAGTCATAAAGATAAATAGATGACACCTTCAATGGATAATTCTCATTCCAGATCTGATGAAAAGCTAATCAGATTCCTGAGTATCACTTGGTAAGAGCTAATTAATCCATTGTGTATCAGTTTCTCCTAAATTCTTTCAATTGATTATATTAGCACAATATTCATATCAAAAGATGCAAAGTCTGACTAGTAATGCCAAGTATGATGAGTGAAAGATGAGCCAGTCACAGTCCCGGCAACGCAGTTGTGAAGGTACACTACTTGTTCTTAGGTTGATTAGCTGGACCTCTGTCTTCTAAAATTTTTAGTATGTGTATTGCTTAGTGATGTGTGTGTATGTCTGTGACTTTGTACGTCTCTGTGTGTGTATGTCTTGGTTTGTGCCTGCGTGTATGTATGTCTGCATGGACGTTAGAGAAAAACATCTGGAAAATGTCCTCTCCTTCTGCCAAGTCTCAAACTCAGCTGTTCAATCTTGGCAGTAAGTGCTTTAACTCACTGAGCCGTCTTGCTGGCTCTAGCTGAACTTCTTGATACAAAGAGCTTAGTAGGGTGAGAATATAATCAATCAGGAGAATAAGGCTATAGTCCTAAACACCGTTAATACTAATCCAGTTGCAAAATCTCCGAAATCTGTGTTTTTGTCTATCTACCCAATTATCCAAGAAAACAGCATTTGACAAGTGTTGGATGTCAGTCCTCATAGATACAAAACCTAGGGGGCTGCAAGCTATCAGGTCACTTCTTTGTTGTTTATTCAGGTAAGGGTCGACCTATATCACCAGAAAGCAGTTTTGCTTTTCTGTCTAATGTGGCAGGAAAATTGCATGAGTCACAGACCAGCCTCACGTTGGAGGACAGTCAATAACAGAGTAGCAACTTCTGGTATCAGCTCACTGTTGCAGACCGCAATAGAATGAATAATGGGGAAACAAGAGAATGAAGCAGTAATCTAGAAACCATTAGAGAAAATTCGCCAAGTGCTTCTTTCATCTTTGTGAGGGGCCCAGATAAGAAACGGAATTACTTCTGATGGGACTTGAATAATAGTGAAAATAGCTATGAAATCTGCTTGAGACAGTGCGTGAAGGATAGTTGATTTCTTAGATGAGGTTGAGCTGCCTTGAACCTGGAGGGCTTCTTGGTGAAAAGGATCAACTGAACCCAAAGCAAGAGAAAGTGTGCATGGAGGTGCATGAGTATGGACGGGAGGGTGGGTCAGATGAACCACTGTGTATTATCCTCATTCGTTGCCCTACGAAATGTCAGATACTAGGAATCAAAGCATATCAAAATCCCTCTGCTTTTGCTGTTGATTATTTGTTTTGCATTTTCATGGAAGCAGTCCTCAGAAGCCTTCAATGACAAGTTTCACTCATTGGTCACAAGGGAACAAGGCACAATGTCCAAACGGAGTTTCCTATGATGAACTTTCCCATTCTTCTCTCTTTCTTTCTTTTTTTTTCTCTCCGTAATAGGTCATTTGCCGTGCTGCCATGGTTCTAGTTTAGTTTCAAGTTGACTGTCCAGCTGCAGGTGGGGTTGGCCAACTATCATATCTGCTGGGGCATTGACCAAACCATGTTAGAGTTTCCGAGTGCTCTCAGGATCCACCTCCCAATTCTTCCACATAGATTTTACAACTAGAGTTAAACTTCAATTTTTCACGCATGTCTCTACAATAGAACTGTTGTGTTTTCTCTGATGCCTATGGATTGTGCAATGCATGTCTGTGGGTCTTCCTTCTCTGTGAGCGCTAGAAAGATCATAGAGGGGACAACCATTTTTTCTGTTGTTCCTGTATTCACTGTATTCAAAGACAACCTTGTAACATTTTTTTAAAGATTCGTTTATTTTATTTTATGTGAGAGTGTTTGCCTGCATGTGTACCACATGCATTCAAGGAAGGAAAAAGGTATTAGATATTTTAGAACTGGAGCTGCAGTTTTGTATGAGCTGTGCATGTGGGTGTTGGGAATCAAACCTGACTCCTGGTTCAGAGCAGCAAGTGATCTTAATGGCTGAGCCTCTCCCAAGGCTCTCATTTGTAACTTTGAAACCAAAACACTCTTTGATACTCTCTGAGCATCCTAGCAGGGTCACAATAACCTGGCTAAGTCTGAGAAATCAATTTTCAATTCCATCTTGAAAAGGGTAAATGGACATTTTAGTGCTTCCGCAAAGAAACCCAATTTGTACTTGAAGATGTAAAGCATCAAGCTGAAGCTTGCAATGTTCTTAGAAGACGCATCTGAGACCAGTAGATAGTTTCTGGCTTTAAATATCAGGAAACTTGGCTAAGTTACAACTTGGGTACTTTGAGAATATATATGTATATACTTGGGAAAAGAGTCTCTGAAATACTACATCAAAGAAATGGTTTCTTTTCTTATTATGCACTTTGCCTTGGTTGGTATTGAAAAGCTTTTGTGCTTTTTTGCAATTTCAATATATTATAGATGTAAATGTTCAGAAATGTGTTATGGATACAGTGCAATAATACATCAAAGACTGAGGTCGTGCTCCAAATCCTGACTGAAGGCTGATGTTACAAATAAAGGACTCATGTAAGGGTGAGACAGCAGAAGAAGAGTACTTGGTGCTGCCACGTGACATCTGCTGCTCAACACTGGTTCTCGGCATTTGAGGCTTTGAGACTCGTAGTTCCTTCATTACTTCCTCTACATATTTACCCAGCTTTTACCCAGAGTTTTGCTATGAAATAGTGACACAAAGGTAGAGAAAAGTCATCTCAACCCAGGAGCAACTCCTACCTCACCGAAGTTCAGTGGCTACTGAATGAGTATCTAATTTGTGTCAAGCATAGTTTTAGGCACTCAAGTCATCATAGAGTACAGGTACAGATCTTGCTTATACATTCTAATGAGGAAGACACATCATTCAAAAACAAACAGACAAGAACAGATAGTAGGTGAAACAGATTCTCTTTTACAATAATTATATTCCATAAAGTTTTCACTATCACTTAGCTAGCACATACTAAGCCTCATCTTAGAGCAAAAATGAGGTTAAGTAACTAAAAACTTCCAAGTTTATATTCTGTTCATACTATAAAACATCTAATATAGGGATAAGAGATTTCTCAGCAGTTATGTGCATTCTCTATTCACACAGAGGACCCCTATTTAGTTCCCAATTCCTACATAGGAGGCCTCACAACTCTTCAACTGAACCTCCATAGGATTCAATGTTCTTGTCACCAACGGGCACACACATGCACAAACACACACACACATACACACACATTGTGGTGTTTTAAATAGGTATGGCCCCTGTAGACACATGAGTTTGAAAGAAAATGACTCCCAGAGGGTGTGGCACTCTTCAGAGATATGTCTTGTTGGAGTAGGTGTGACCTTACTGGAGAAAGTGTGTCGCTGTGGAGGTTGGTTTGGAGGTCTTCTATGCTCAGGCTATGCCTGTTGTCATAGTTCCCTTCTTGTTACCTGCAGATTAAGATGTAGAATTTTCAGTTCCTTTTCAAGCACCATATCTTTCTTCACACTGCCATGTCCCTCCATGATAATAATGGGCTATACCTCTGTAAGGTGAGTCACTTACAATTAAATGTTTTCCTTTATAAGAATTAACATGGTCATGCTGTCTCTTCACAGCAATAAAAATCTTAATGAAGATATGCAGCACACATACACACACACAGAATTAAAAATAAAAATAAATTTAAACAAAATATGGTGTCACATGGCTTTAACTCTAAAACTTGGGAGGGGGCAAAGACAGGAAGATCTTGGGCAGAGATTAGACTAGTCTCCACAGTGTGTTCCAGGTTAGCCATCGCTATATTGTGTATGAGAATCTCTCTCTCTCTCTCTCTCTCTCTCTCTCTCTCTCTCCTATATCTATTTATGTAATCTCTTCCCTCTCTAATCTATATCTATGTAATCTTGTCTCTATCTATCTATCTATGATAGATAGATAGATAGATAGATAGATAGATAGATAGATAGTAGTATGTGTGTATGCACACATGCATGTATGTATACTGTTGCCTTCCTAGTATATAACTAAGTGCCTACTAGTGTCTGTGAAAGATAAATTCCTAAAGTACTGATTTCAGCATTCCAAATCTACTTTCATGGGTAGGTGAATTGAAATATTGGAGTCTTCTCACAAAGAGAATGTGTTATGTCACATAATCAAAAACACTATGATAGAAGTAGTTTAAGGGACTAGAGAAACTGAGCTGCTATCCAAGGCAGGGAAACATTAAGGTTCAGAAAGGAGCAGAGGTTTGGCAAAGTTGAAGGGATACTCGGCTCACAGAGCAAATATAGGCACAAACCTCCAAACTGGAAGGCCAGATGCTGGAAGTTAAATGTAAAATTTCTAGGAAGAGGAAAAACTTGTGTCCCAACTAAAATGGTAAATCTGTGAGTTGGCAGTAAAAAGCCAAAATATATTTGGAAATCTGTGTGCATTAAGAATGTTAAATAAGCCAGGCAGTGGTGGTGCACACTTTTAATCCCAGCACTTGGGAGGCAGAGGCAGGCGGATCTCAGAGTGTGAGGCCAACTTTAACTACATAGTGAGTTCCAAGTTAGCCAGGGCTGTTACACAGAGAAATTCTGTCTCAAGAAACTGAAAAAAGAGAATATTTAAATGTAAAGATGTATAAAAACATTTGTGAAGATATGTAAATAATAATGTAAAGCTTAATCTTCAACCTTTGAGGGGCATTAAATCAAGTCTCATCTATTCTTTTAATAAGGAATGCTAAATTCATACAAAAATAGCTTTCTATAGAACAACATGGAAAATAGAGTTAAAATGTGTAGTTAACAATAATATGGGGTGCTGCAGAGATAGGTCAGTGGTTAAAAGAAGTTATTGATTTTTCAGAGAACTGGGGTTCAATTCCTAGCACTCACACTGCAGCTCACAACTACTTATCACCCCAATTATAGGACATCAACCCCTCTCTTTTGGCTTCAATGGGTTACAGAATCCACATAATACTCATGTATTTGTGCAAGTACATATATATACACATAAAATAAAAAAGAATAAATTGCAAAATAGTAATTACTTAATTTTAAGCTCTTCATGATGAAAATCACTTTAAAAAGTATGAAAGGAAATAAATTATCAAGAGTTACAGGAAAAGTGGTAAATTCTAAAAACATATCGACTTTATAAAACAACCAAACCTCACAAGATTAGAGATTAAAGGTGTCCACAAAGATAGAAACACTAACTGAAATGCATGATCATTGCTTACCTCATGGAAGATACGGAGTCAACTGCTTATTAAATAGATCTGTTGTAACTGTGGTAAGTGTTTTAAGTATAAAACAGTACCAAAGTTTTTGTAAGACAGTGATGTAGGAGGGTCATCTGTCTATGTGTTACTTTCATTGGTTAATAAAGAAACTGCCTTGGCCC
>LOEQ01005538.1:33460-54557 GCA_001685075.1 Bramus lutescens | reverse complement strand
GGGAACCCTGACTGCTCTTTGGACTGGAAATGGAGGGGGAGGGGGGAAGGGGGAAGGAATTGGGAGGATTGGAGGAGATGGAAATTTTTAATAATAATAATAAAATAAATCTAATAAAAAACACCAATCTTTAGGAAAAATGATGCAAGGAATAGTTAAATATGCCTTGCTTGGGGAAAAAAGTAAGTTTGGAGTCTAAGCTGAAAACGACCAATTTCATTTCCCTTGCTACATAATATAATGACCTCTGTAATAAAATAAATTTCCTCTACCATTAAAAAATGAATAAATAAATAAATAAAAAATATTTATTTTTATATGTGTAAGTGCTTTGCCTGTACATATGTAAGTGCACCATGTGTGTGACCAGTGCCTGAAGAGGCTAGAAAAGCTTACTGAATCCCCTGAAACTAGAGTTATGGATAGTCTTTAGCCACCATGTGGGTACTGGGAACCAAACTTGGGTCCTCTGTAAGAACAGCAAGCGTTCTTAGCTACTGAGAAACCTCTCCTTATAACCAACTCTCTTTTTTACTCACGAAGATCTGAGGTTTAGAAGAGTGAAGGGAACTGCTTACTGTGCTGTTTCAGATATCATTACCTTTCCAAGATTTTGTTTTAGCTAAAATGAGAGAAATCTATTAAAGGAAAGAAGCACACCTGGGTCCAAGAGAATTCTCATCTAGGAATAATTTTCCACTGCTCACACCATCTCTGTGGCTTATTAAGTTTTATCCTGATCAGCACTCTTCCCTTTGCTTCCGAACTGAAATTCCATCTCTCCAAATCCTTTGAATGCTCAACTGATTGCAAGAAGCAATGAATCCCGGAAAAGTACTCAGAAGCATCAAGTGTGGCTATTTCTATCCCTCAAGCAACACCTTATAGACAATGATACCACAGATAGCAAATCCTGACCCACCCTGGTCTTCTGTTGCATCTCCTTCTCCCCAGGATAACTTGCAATACTTGAAAAAGCACCACAATATACATTTTAGCTGAGATATGGTGAATAAACAATGTAAACACAAACAATTCTTACCATTCAAAGAAAAGGCTACAACTGTAGATGTATTTCACCCTTTATGTTTGACCAAAGGACACAGTACTGCATAGTCCTAGATATAAGGTGTGGTTGAACTGAGGCTATCCATATCAAAACGCCTGAATTGTAATCCCACATTTTTCTATGGCCTGTATCATTGGAAAAAATCTGTAAATCCTGTGTTTTCTTGCATTTCAATTATCTACCAAACCAGTTTATCCATATATTCGTACCAGTGATGTTGGGAGGATTCAATGTGAGGATGTATGTGAACTCTTCGGCACAGGGTAAACACCCAATAAGTTGCTTTTAGCAATATCATCACCATCACTACCACTTTAGTTTCCTTCATGGTTTCTCCTCATCATTACCACCATTCAAATCAAATCAGTTTATAAGACAATGAAATTCAGAATTCCAAAATTAACCCAAACTTCAGCTGGTAGCCCCTACTTTGTAGCATGGTCTTGCCTTAGAGGACACAACTTTCAATATCAAATGGCCAGCTTTTCTATTCTGTTCTAGAAGAGTCTAGATTCTGAACTTCATCTTAAGTGAATCCTGAAGGCCTTTGGGTGGGAGCTTTTCAGAACTGAGATGTAGGAGCTAATCATTCTGCTCTTAGAAAGAAAATATAGGTATATATTTAGAAAACTTTTTCATGTCTCTTCAGAGAATAAAAGTAGTCAGTCACTGTAGATGGTAGCATTTGGCTAAATATTTTACTCTGAGGGAAATTTCTATTATCTTAAAGGCAGCAACATAGAACATTCTTATTACTGACCTAAAACTTATGTCTGTTGCTGAAGAGAACATTTTGGAACTGGAGAGATGGACTTGTTAGGTAGAGTACTTGATGTGCAAGTACAAAGATCTGCGTTCAAATCCCCAGTGCCCATATATTAAAAAGATATGAATTAAATAAGGCATCCAGTTCAGGGAAGGTAGAAAGAAGATGCCCTTGGAATGTGCTAGTCTAGCTGAAGTAGTGAAATTTAGACTCAGTGTGAAGCCGTGTTTCAAAAAAATAAATAAATAAAAAATAAGTTGGAGGGCAAATAAGGAAGAAAGGCACTCAACATTGAACTCTAGCCTACACACACACACACACACACACACACACAAATACAGAAACACACACATATACAAACACACAGAAAGATCAGACAGAAAGAGACAGAGACACACACAGAGAACAGAGAGATGAAGATTGAGAAAGAGAGAGACACACACATATACACACAGAGAGAGTGAAAGAGAGGGAGAGAGAGAGATGGAGGGAGGGAGAGAGACAGAAATACACAAAGAAAGACACACAGAGAGAAAGAGACTTCTTTCTATTCTGTCCAAGCAGTTTCTATGTCTTCAGTTAATTTCTATACTTTAAACCATCACAAGTTTCCCATCATTTTTATCACAACAACTACACAGTACTAGGATTCTATATAATTACCATGTCCCCAGCACAAGTCATATAATTCTCTGACTTCAAGGTCTGTGAATAATGCTAGAGTGCTCAAACATATTCACCCCAGAAGCAAGTTCAAAAGCACAATGTGCCTGCTGTGATAGACATTTCAGAGCATCACAGAAGATCCTGCAATAAAGACAGTGACCTGTGTGGTAAGTCAGTCCTTGATCTCTGCACATGAGCTATTTCCTGGAGCACATGTAGAGACCAGTCTGCAATTTACCGTCTTCCTAAGTAGTCCAGACTATGGCCTTGGCCCACAGTCATTGGTCAAGCTGCCTTTTTGAACAAGCTTGGTCCTGTGCTATAAACCTTCAGGCTCTTATTTTTTCTGTCATTTCCATCCTGGTTTTTATTTCCTTTCAGAGAAGCTGTATCAATTTCTAAATCCCTGGTGTCTTAATTAACAGTGTTCTCTACATGGTGTCTGAAGTCCATTAACACTGTGTTTTTAGGGCTGACCTGTCCTATGGCCTGTAAAGTTATTATCTATTTTTTTTTAGTTTCTTCTTCCCAGGCTTCCCCCATGTTATGCTCACCCTCGTCACTTATGATCAATTAGCTAGTCATAAGATTCTTTCATTGATTGAGAGAAAAAATGCAGAGAGGATTGAAGTATCGAGTGATTAGTGCATCTTTATAAGATTTTTTTGGAAATAAAGGTTGAGATAATTGGAACAGTTGATTAAAGAGAGTTTAAGTAATATTAGAAATGTTTAATTTTTATCAAGTGGTATTAAACATTATTGACAGATAAGTCTGCTGACTATTTGAGGTGACTTTCTTGTCCCATTTTTATGCGTGGAAACCAGGTCCATGAAGGCTAAGTCGAGCTCTCCATGGTACAGAGCTCTTAGAGTCAGGTAGTTCAAGTATGTCTAGAACATTCTCAAGCTCTTCTCTGGTAGGGAATGCTGGCCATGCGTCTCTGCTTTATCTCAGAAAGTGGATGAAGGAGAGTGGAGTAGGCGAGTGATGGTTGACGACAGATGAGGTGCTTTGGGCTGATTAGCTTCAGCAAGCCTCCGGCACCAGAGCCAAGAGTAACAGATAAAGTATAGTAATGAATTTGAATCACTGAACTCAGAATCCTGTCCACATTAAGTATTAGGTAGATATTACTGCTCTGTATTTTCATAGCTCTTGTTTCTGTCCAACACTGGACTCCCCCTTCTTATGAATGATAGGCACTATCTCTGGCTAGCTGCAGGTTTCCAAAAGATACCCGGAGAAAAACATAGGTGCTATTGATGGCATAGTACTTTAATTATCTTTGATCATTCTTTGTTTGAATACAGACTTCCATTTTCATTTCTACCTATGAACACTATATCCATCACTTCTCTGAAGACCAGCATGGAGATGACGGATTGAAGTATGCCACAATTTCTAAACCATACAGTGTACAGTGAACATTTTTGGTATATAAAGTATAATAAAATGAGCCAGCAGCTCCTAGATCTTTTACCATTGTCCACAGAACTTTCCAGTCATCTTTTGGTCCATCTTTCTAAAACTGCAGTCTTGTGGCTCTGTTTGTCAGCAAAGAAAAACTGTCCTAATATCATTTTTTAAAGATTAACTTTTTGGAAATATTTTCTATCCATATTTTTGTGTTTTCTAAATGAAAACTCAAATTGGTCCATCAATAATTCATGTAGCTTTGTACAAGAAGAAAATGAGTGAAAATCACCCATTTTTAAAGGGTGAAGGGAAGGACAAATCTGTTTATTAAATAGTATTAAATCATCATGCTATTTCTTGTGAGTTTCCATACTGAGTATCTCTTATTTATAACCTCATTTGTAAATGAGTCTGTAAACAAGTCATGATGTATGTCAAATAAAATACTGTATGCTTTGTATTTTTGTTTTGTTACTAGTTTGTACATAAATTATTAAAATACAATCATGTTCTCAAAGACAAAAAAGAAAAGAATAAAAAAAGATTCCTAGCAGGTGGTCCTTCTATGGATATGATCTTTGAACCATCAGCACTCATAGTCAAAAAGTGAACTTGAGTTCATTTAAGAATTTCTACTCGAACAAAACCAAATTAAATTCTACAATTCTTAAACTATGGATTCAAAGCACAAAGACTAAAGCAAAGGCTGGCTAGAAGACTTAGAGTCAACCATAAAATTCAATAAGCCTTCAATTCCTAACTTGCCTAACTTGCCATATAATTAGAGTATTATTGGAGTTAGTTTGAACCAATCCTCTTACTTTTCAAATGGCTGTTTTGATATCCTGTAAATACAGCCCAACTGTCAATTTCTATAACAGAGTCAACTGTGAAAATAAAATCAACCATCATATCATTTGGCCGATGGGACAATGATGTGCAAATGAACTGCATTAAGTGTTCAGGTTGGAAAAGACCTCTGTGCTAGATCTTGGTTATCTGATATACCCTTGCTTTGAAGATAAGTAATAAGATTCTTGAAAGGAAGGATGCTGGTCAAGGACAAGAGGGGAAAATTTGGGGATGACATTGGGATACAATCTGGCTCAGGAAAGGGCTTCTGGGTTTTTATATCTGTTCTTTAGAAGGAGATGTGATGGACAAAGGAGTGAAGAAAGCAGCACATAGTAGGAGAGAAGAATAAATTTTAGACAAATGATTGCTGAGGTTGCAACCAATGAGTCACAGGTCATGTCTATCTCTCTGCAGCGTGCATATGCCTGATGAGATAGTAATACTTGGGGACAGATTGTTGCTCTGCCACTTTATCTGTGACCATATTCAGGCTGGCTATCTGCATTGTAGTTAGCCTAAGTGTTAACTAAGAGTAACAGTATAATACACCTACTGAGTAGATCTCATAATTGAGTAAAATCCTTAGGGAAAACTTGAAACTTGAACTAAGTAAACACTTAGTTAGCTCCTGATATTATTGTACCAGATCCTGGCAAAAATTTACGTGTTGCTCTCTCTTCCCTACATTATATTTCTTCTGTCAGACACACAGTAGGAAATGCATTCTAGGAATTAAGTATGTTAAATACAAAAGAGGCACTGCCCATGTAACAGGAATTTTATTGCATAATCCTTGTCAAATAATCTTAGTTTTGGAGCCATGGGAGATCTGTAGTCAAAGTGGTCTTAAAAAAGATCAGTATCTTACTGTGCCCTGTTATTATAAGATTTGGCATGTGCTATATTCCATCATTATAAGACAACAGTGTTGGGTCCTGAGCATCCAAAGATCATGCTTTGAGAATCCTCACTATGGAGATAGGTGCTCGAAGTGTTGTCTGTTTTTAGCATTTCTTGTGTATTTATGTTAGTGAACAGGAGATAATTGCTGAATATTTAGTTACAGGGTATGACCTCTTTGAGGATCTTATCTTAGTTTTACCAAATCTCATTAATATTTATTCAGATTTGGTATACTTCCGGAACCACAGATCTAAGGAATGGACTCTCAAGCATTGCTAGGAAGATAAAGTCCTTCGTCTTTCTAGAAGGCACACACCATTGGTTTTTTTGGATTCTTTTAAAGTCTTCTCACTCTTCCAACACATGCACCAGACAAACTGGCCCAGGAACCACTGCCTAAAATAAGGTACAACTGAGCTTGTCTGCTGCTGTCTCAGAGAGAATGTCTACGTGATGCCTGTAGTGCTAGTTGTCAGTAGGATGAATCCTCTGTATGGGTTAACCTCAGTTTATGTATGTCAGTTTGTGAGAAAGATTCTGTTGCTTTGATTAGTCATAAATCTTTGTTTCTCTTGGGTACTTTGTGGGGTCCAGCTGATGGTCATATTGTATTCAGGTCTTTCAGAATTATTACCTTGTTTTAATAAGGGCATATAGAGAGCCTCCATTAGTCTTAAAGAACAAAGGATATGATGGGGGTCCAGTAATAATTATTCTGAGTCACTGTCAATTTAGTTCTTGTATCTTTAGAAACTTACTTTTTGTATCTTTAGAAACTAGGATATTTACTTTTTAAAATCCTTTGAGTAAAATGATTGAGATACTGTTTGGAAATTCAAGCAATAAGGTTGGATATGTGGTATGTTAGGACATGAGACACCTCCCAGAAGTGGATATGACAATATTGATTGCCTGTTACTTAATTACTTTTGCAAATTATAACTTTCCATAGTGATACTGTAATACCTGTGGGAGTATTCATTGATATACAAAAAAGTTGTTTTTCAAATGATGTACTTGAAGTTCTATGTGTGTGGATGTGTGTGTACATAGACTGAATGTCTTATATATTCTCCCAAATATTTCAAAGAATCTGAGAGAGATAACAGATGTTTATAATTCCAGTTCCTCGGGCAAGAAGCTAATAAGTTGGAGGCCAGTCTAAGGGATGTAAGAAAACCTGTCTCAAAATAAAATAGTGAAGAGTAGACTTAGGATATCATTCAGTTGTGGGGGTTTGCCTCATTTGCCAAAAGCTTAGTATATTTACCACACATAGATTTAAAATAAATGTCAGATATTTTGTTATTTCCTTTACTGAATGACTCACTACCCTAACAAAAGTATTATTTCTTTTAGCTTGCAAGGAGCCTTGTTTAAAGATCTAAAATTTCTCACTTACACAAAAAGCGCTGTATAAATCAGTAAGAAAAAGCCTGGCAGCAATGGTGCATGCCTTAAATTCCACACTCGGGAGGCAGAGGCAGGCAGATCTCTGTGAGTTCGAGGCCAGCCTGGTCTACAAGAGCTAGCTCCAGGACAGGCCCTAAAGTTACAGAGAAACCCTGTATTGAAATAACCAAAAAAAAATTCAGTAAGAAAATTTACAGAATAGAAACTGTAGACTTGACCAAGCAGAAAGCATGTTTAGGATCTGCCATAAGACTGGGGACCAGTAAGGACTCAGAACCAGTAAGGACCAAGAATCAATGGGCAGGATAAGAGAAATTTAAGTATATGGACTTAAATATCAATTTGTAAGGTCTACAGACATTGTCTTAAAGAAAGAATAGTGTGGTTTGTTGCAGGAGAAACATCAGACATTTATTCCATTATCTTAAACAAATTTTTGAACAACTTAATTTTCCAACCACATGGAACAGGGATTCTATTATGTTAGAGATGAGACCATCATTAGTGTTCAATTTGATTAACAAAAGCAGTTACAAGAAATTGGATGTGAAGGGATGTAACACTATAACAACATGAAAAGAAATGACCAGCTGAAAACTGACTCACATATTGGCACAATGGTTAAAATTGTAAAATTCACTATTAAACCACTGACTCATTCTGTTAAGCATACAGAAGCAGAAGGTGAAAGGAACAGGCAATTCTCTGCCCATTTGAAAGTTAAGTTTGTGGTCCTGGAGGAAGCTCAAATGTCATGTATTTGGCAACAAACAAACAAACAAACAAACAAAAATACTACTTAAATTCAGCCATAATCTGGCTGGGAAGGAAAGCCACCAGCTGTGGAGCTGTTCTTTGCCACTGCACTGAGGAAAATCGTGATTGGATAGTCTCTACCTGCGTAGCCCCCAAAGTGGAAACTGAGCTCCCATCCAGTTCAGAAGCTCCTCAAAATTGTTGCCATCAACGGCCCAGTGGGCTGTAGTGGTGTCTCTTCAGAGTTAAACACAAAGGATTCACTCACAGCCTGTGATGTTTCAAACGCCTTTTCATTAGCAGATTGTCTTCAAAGAGGGTGCTGTGTTGGTGGGTTATTGGTTGGTGCAACCAAGTAGTTGAGTATTCTGTCATCTTGAGGCGCATCCGGTTAGCAGACTGTTACTAAAGAGCACTGGCCACAGGTGTCGTACGTAAATCTCCGGGGGAGCTTGTTAGGCTGCAGGTCTCACTCAGCCCACCTGAGAAAGAGCCCAAGGTCACAGGTTTCTAACAAGCCCCTGACAACACTGATGCTAGCAGTCCTCAAACAGACACAGAAAACAGGGTCAAGGACCTTCCAAGTTTGCATTACAGCCAAGTTCTGTGGACCACTCTTAGCCTTACTGACACACTACAGAATATTTCCATCACTTTTTGCCTGGAAATTATTTAACTCAGAAAAGTATAGATTGGTGGAATAAGCCCAGATTGGGTTTCACTCATTGGCCAGAGACACAGAAACAGATGCTTTGAGTTTTCTCTTCTTTGCACATGTGCCGGGAAAGGCAGGGAAATATCTTCTCCCACAATTTAATTCTTTAGTAAAGCATTAATGATAATTCCAAGCTTTCAGGATGGCAAAGACCAGATCGATAGAGTGTTCTGTTTTCCATCTTGCCTTTTTTAATAGATAACCTTAGCAATGCCTGCTCACCGGAAAGGTACTAAGGGAAATGAGTGGGTGGATGGGATTGGTTGCAACAGAAAGGCTGACAGCAGAGGCTCCCTCGGATCACCTCTGAGAAGGACTAAGAGTTAAAGAAATGTCCTTCACCTTATCGAGATGACATTTACGAAATACCAGCTTCTCTGATAGCTCAGGAGGTATGTGAGCCAGTGGCTTAAGGGAAACTCAAACCATTGCTAAGGAAATAGCACCCAAAGACAGTCCTTTCTGCTAACAGTAGCTGACAGATAGAATCCACTTCGTTTTATTCCCCTTCAAATCATTTTCTCCTTTTTATTCAGTCTTGGACCCTAGCCCATGGAATAACACCACCCACATTCAGGATGAGTTTTTCTACCATAATTACTAGAATCTAGATAATCTCTCTGACACACCCTGAGATCAGATTTCATTTTGATATCTACATTTAACAATTTTAAAAAGCTTTTGCGCCTTTTATACACATTATTGTCAGATTTTTATTTGACACTAATGTTTTTCATGTGCTAGAAATGACCTCTTCTAGAGTATACATGAGGAAACTACATTGAGATCAGAGAAATGGATCAAGGCTACAGCAGAAAATGTAGGCAGAACTAGAAATCTCATTTGTATTTCTCCAAGTCTTAACACTGCATTGCTTCCTTCAGGAAGCACATGCTGCGTTCATTTTGTTGCACCAAATTACAAGCTACAATCCCACCTCTTCTGATTTATGATAATGACCTTTTTCAGAAACAAGGTATTTGTTGACACAAGCAAGTCATGGTGAGACCGGAATGGATTAGAGTGTTTCCAAGCTATTGGCTATTGTAGACAAGAAATACATGGACCCAGGCACAGAGGGAGAGAGGGGAAAAGAATAGAAAGATGCAGGTGAAAGCCAAGAATCGCTTGAGAGCTATGAGGGAGTATGAAGTATGAAGTATGAAGATTGGGATCCTTCTCAGTGGTTTCATATGGGGCACAGTCCCACTGACATCCTTGTGTAGTGTTTTTCAGCCTTCCATATCTACATTTGGTTTGTGATACTACACATTGAAACAGGGTGGGGACAGGCAGGCACCAGGCCCTGTAGTACACAGAGGGGGCATTCCAGTTATCGGCAGTTGAAAGAAATGTCTTGAAAGGATGACTCCAAGGAGAGGACTAAGTCAGGCAAGGGAGGGAAAAGCTTCCTGGTACAAATCGGAATTGCTACCCTAGGGAGGAGAAACACAGTTCATCAGAAATGGGATGTTGATGTATTACTGGGAGCTGGCCAGAACGGAGAGCAGAGGCAGGACTTTGGGATAGTGTTGTTGATGTATTACTGGGAGCTGGCCAGAACGGAGAGCAGAGGCAGGACTTTGGGATAGTGTTGTTGATGTATTACTGGGAGCTGGCCAGAACGGAGAGCAGAGGCAGGACTTTGGGGGTGTTGTTGCCTGTGCTGTTGAGTCTGAGAAAATGCATTTATCACAGAATGGAAGAGGAAGCAGAGCCAAGTGAGGAGGAGGGTCCAGCTCTTCTAGTCCACATGGCTCACCTCTACAGACTACAGACCCTGCCTCTCCTCCAGCTAGGCACTACGTGGGTAGAAGCTGCCCGGCCTGCTTAACTCAGTTATGCCTTAAACTTGTCCTGGGATTCTGGAGCTCTGCTTGCTGACCTGATTTTACTCCTTGGTGTCCCGATTTACTGTCTGGCAGAATGCCAGGAATGTGAGTGACACAGCAGAAGGAGGCAAGCTGAAATTACTGTAATGAAAATGACTGGTAATCTCCAGCGATGACTGGCTTTGGGAGTGACAGGTTTGCACTTTGTGCAAAATCTTTTGCTGGAGCAAAAAATGGGGCCTATGGGGTCTTCAGATATGAGAGGTGCTTTTTAAAATACATGAAAATAGATTTAGACTTGAAGCACTGTACATTCTTTTGTCCTGATAATGTTATAGATATTTAATGAACTTTCTGAGACTTGCTGAAAGTCATAAAAATGTAAACCTAAGTTACAAAGAGAGCAACAATATATTCCTTATACTGAAACAGAATCATTTCATAGCATTGTATTTCTATATAGTATGTGAAATGCACGTATACATATAAGGGTAAACTAATAATACTTAACTGTGGGTTAGTACTGAAATGACAGGGAGCATCACTGAAACTACATTAATTGCAACACTCTTTAGCCAGTTGCTCTAGTGTATTCCTAGATAGCTCTTAAATCTTAAATTAACCCATTTCTATTCATCTGCGTATTGTCATGTAGTTGTGGCCTACCAGTAAGGTTCCATCTAGCATCTGGTCTCTGTCTTCCACAGAGGCTACATGGCATCTCCCTGACTTCACCTACTCTCTCCTCCTCTACCTGCTTGGAATTCCTGCCTTGCCCTGTTCTGCGCTACAACAAGCCCGAAGCAGATTCTTTATCAACCAATGATATTCACAGCATACAGAGGGGAATCCCACATCAATCCATGTTCTAGAAGCCATACAAGCCATGAGTAAAGAAAGAAATTGGGTCATATGCAGATTAACAAGCGAGAAATCAAGGGAAGACCTTGAAAGTCCAGTGGACATATCTAAAGACCTCAGTGAATGTCAGAAGTCATGAAGAGAATTCCTCCCCCATATATGCTTCTGAAAAGCAATGCAAAGTACTTTGAGCCAGTGTCTACTATTTTTTTCTTGAGTCAGAACTACATTTTAAGAGCAGACGACTGCTAAGTTGTTTGGTGGTCTGACTCATTGAAACCTAGTCTGAACCTCAAAGAAAGACCAGACAATAGATGGCTTGTTGTGCTCAGAAAATAGGGGTGATTCCACTTCCTACAGCTCCTTATTCCTGTGGTCCTTTAAGGATGACACTGTGCCATTTTTAGATCACAAATGTATATGAATATATATTTAAAATTGTATTTTGTATGTTACTATATTTTATAGAAATCATATAATGTATCCTTTTATGGGAAATAACACCCTCCAAGCTAACTTCTACCACCTTTCAATAAGTTCTTTGTTCTACATGGGACTGCTGAGTAAGCTGGGGGATGTATAACATGACCACAGGATGTTCAGTTGTTATGACTTCACACTGAATGATCCCATCTCCCTTATTCAAACTCTGTCTTCCAAATGTATGTCTTTTCTTCCAGTTACTTCTTTTGGCTTTTTATATAGACATTGCACTTAGTTCTCCAAAACTCTCTCACCAACTTGCTCCTGTAGGCCTGTGAAGCCAAATATTTGTTCTATTTTCCCGCTTTATTCCATCCAACATCCCATATCTTCCTTCCTTGCTACTCTCTTCTGTCTATCTGATGTCCTGATGAAATGTCACCCCTCCCAGGAAGTCTATACCGACTTCATCTGGAAGAAATCAGTCTTTTTCTTGTCTGTCTCACAGAGAGCTCTGCTTCTCACACAGCCAGACACTCTACTGCCTTTAGATTTGTTCTCATATTTGCTAATTATCTGCATGACTGTTCTTCACCATAGTATCATGTTAGTAATAAAGGTATTAAATTGGCTTGCTTATATATTCACATGAGTATGCATTTGAATATAAAATAAATTTTAAGAAAAAGCAACCCCCCAAACCAAACTTAGATATTCTCACATTGAAAAGGAAAAGTTCAAAACAAAGTCAGAGCTATGATGTGGCAAATAAGTTGCCAGTAGATAGCCTTGCCCCTCCTGTAAAATTAACCAGATGCCTTTGCCATAAGAACTGCAGTTTTATAGGTATCTCAAGATTCAGTTTTCTGAGCTTAAAGTCAGTGAACCCCTTGCTCTATAGAGCATGGGAGATAAGCAGAATAGAACTGTTTCCTGTAATCTGTTCTGTTATGGGGTTACAAAGACCAAATCTGCCAGAGGGAAGAGAAGCTGCAAGCAAATACCAAAGGAGCTCATGGCCAGAGCTCTGACTAGGAAGGAACACAGGCATGTGATTAACAAAGAAGAAGGGGGCTTGGGACTGTATGGCGAGGTGGCTCGTTGGTAAAGTTCTTACTGTGCTAACTTGAGGAACTTAGTTCAGTTTCTAGATGACATGTAAAAACCCTGGTGTTGTGATGTGTGCCTACAATTCCAGCACTGGGAAGGCTGAGACAGGCGGAGGTTTCCTGTTTGGCCAGCCTAACCTATGCTGTATGTTCCACATTCATTGATAGATCCTGTTTCAAATCCAAAAACACATATGAAAAATGGGATTGACTCTGAGAAACAACACGCAAAGTTGTCCTCCGGCCTACATACCTACACCGAGGCACATATGTGTGAGTACACACACACACACACACACACACACACACTGCATACATGTGAATGTGTACATGTGCACACTCAAATGAGCATTCACATTCACACACTTGCAGACACTTACACACAAAGAAACCTCGACTTTCATAGCTTAAATATTTAATAATTTTCTGAAATGCCTTGAGGCATCTGTCTTAAATTATCTTAGAAATTTCTTATAACCTTAGAGGCTCCACTGTCTCCTGGTGCTTTGAAAAAAACATTTTCATTTTATTTTTAAAAAGTTGACCTCAATAACTGTATGTGTCATACACACACACACACACACACACACAGAGAGAGAGAGAGAGAGAGAGAGAGAGAGAGAGAGAGAGAGACATACACACCATTATAAAACATTATGCCAAGCATCAGCCTCCATGGAAAACACCCAGTTTCAACCAATTATCAAACATCTTGCAGTCATATCAAATGAGAGCCCATCCTCAGCCTGTCTCCAAACCCTTCCATGTCTTTTCCTCACCCATGAAAATGAAGACCTTGGGCTTTTCCCCACTAACAGGCTCAATAGTCAGGAAAGACTAAACCAAAGAACTCCAAATTCCCCAAACTTGAACAAAAGCTAGTATGTTGGAATGTAGGCTGCTTTCCTTTTATTCTTTTTTTTGTGGGAGATATGGGGGGCAATTTTTTCAAAAGAACATTTTGTTCCTCAAGTAGGCTATGAGTTGTAATCTTTTTTAAAGAGATGGGGAAACAGAGTAGAGAATTCTTTGTTTTATATTTAAGGGATACAAAAACTAGGTTACGGTAAGGGTTTCATTTAAGATGCTCAATAAAAGAATTACTAAGTATAGTGGTACAAGCCTTGGATCCCAGCACTAAAGAGGAAGTGGTAGGCAGATCTTTGTGAATTCAAGTCCAGTCTGATCAACATAGTGAGTTCCAGTCCAGGCAAGCCAGAGATACACACAGAGTTTCAAATTAAAAGAAAGATAGAATGGAAAGAAGGAATGAAGGAGGGAATCCTTCTAAAAGCTAACCCAAAATACTAGCTTAATATCATATTATGTTAACCTTGCTTCTAATGCTAGTCACATCCATCATCCATAGTTGAAATCATTGGTCTGTTAGACACTTTGCCCCTAAGAGTTCTCTTGCTCTTGCGTGATGATGTTTGTCTTTGTCAAGTAAGAGAAGAAGAATGTGCACTAGGATGTTGTTTGGTGATATCTAATAGACCACATTGTGTCTTAGGATAATTCTTAGGTCTTGGGTCTTGGGTCCTACAATACTAACCAGTCAGAAGACTAAGCTCAGTACCATGGTTACCCAGCCAGTTAGGCAAGCAGATGCAATCAGGCACCACTGAATGCTCTGAGCACTAAGACTCAGTGAACCTCATTGGTCAAAGTCACTGTGCATGTTGCCATGCAGAATAAGGAGAGGATTCCAATGTGAGATGTGTCCATGTTGGAATCTAAACTGGATAATGTCACCCTCACTTCTCTTAGCTGATTTTAATCTATATCCTTGCACAAAAATGAGCTGCATTGTGAGCATCAAAGCTGCCACGGGGTTTGTTGGAACAGTCTAAATAAATTAGAAAACATAGAGGAGGGTTTGGGGAACAGTTTTCCTGACTGCAATAGGTATTAGATTTGGAGCAATGTTGCTTCTAAGCATTGTGACTACCTGAAATTCACCTCACACACTCTTTGAACTTTTCAGAGAGTATATTACATAATATTCACAGATGTTCTTAAATATTCCACAATCCTTAAGTCTTGTGTACTGGAGAAACTTCCTGCTTTTCTACAGTACAGATGAATAAGAAAAATAGTTAACAGAATTCAGTCAGTGCAGTTCTGGCTTACTCTTTTGAGCTATAGAAATCAATCCAAGTAGAAAGATTAAGATCTGTGCTCCCTGTCACTGGGATTTCTCATGAGTTGGATATTCATCACTGAGTAGTTTCTTTAATTCTGGAATACTCTTTGCTGTCATTTTCCTCTCTCTCTCTCTCTCTCTCTTTCTCTCTCTCTCTCTCTCCCAGCACCTCTGTGATCAAATTTAGCATTATCATTTCAACTAGTAAACTATTTTGAGAATGTCATCCAGACTCAAATTGATTATGTTTCCCGTAATTGATCATATTTTTTCTTTTAAAAAGGTGCATTAGAGCTAGAGAGATGGCTCAGTGCTGTAAGGAGCAAGTACTGTTTTTGCAGAGGACTCAGGTGCTGTTCTCAGCACTGACATCAGGCTGACCTACACCTATAACTCCAGATCCAGATGATCCAGTGCCCTCTTTTGGCCTTCATGAGTACTACATTCAAAGGTGTGTGTACACCATCCCACCCACAAAAATACATAAAATAACTTTAAAATAGTAATTAGCATTTTAAAATGTAAGCCATGTCACAGCACTCTTTATCTTTTAGCCCTTCTGTTTAAACTCTTCATCTCTCTTCCTGATACTCTTAAATAAAAGGCAGAAACAATTTTCTAATTTCATAATAAGTATATTTCATTCAATGCACACTCACTGATAACACTGTATCTTGAGTCAAACTTTCTCTGTCTCTTTCGTTGCCTCTATTCATTCTTGTTGTTGTTCTGTTTTTCATACTCATCTTAACCTTTCTCCCAAAAACTCTTTTGGCCTCTATCGCTAAGCTTCATGTTCCTCTGCACTTCTTATTCATAAAGGCCTCTCTCATTTGCACTTTCACACTGGACATTTAGCAATACATGTCCCCTGCTAACATGAGCTTTTTGGAAATAGGTAGATTCAAGGATGTCTGTACTTTGCATAGGAACATCAGGCCATTTTGAGATGACTGGGCATCGGAATAGACTTTGATTAGAATGACTATGGGGTAAGATGCTGTTTGGAACTCATTATCAGTTAGAATGAGTAGCTAGCTGGAAGATGAGCCCAGCAACCATCGCCATCGCATGCATTCAGGCATTTCCCTGGTGGACCTGTGTTTTAGAAAAATGTCATTATTACACAGGTTGGCCACGTGTTACTATTCTGGTCTACAGTTAAGCAAACATTAATAAGATATTCACCTCTTTTGATTTTTCATCAGTTACTTAGGGTCTGAGATATCTTTGATAGTCATAGGTAGCCTCTAGGTCAATTGCTTGGGGTAGGAGGGAGTGGTTGTTGCTCCTCTAATGTCTATATAATCAGAGAACTTGTCTCAAGATTCCTGTAGGTGAAGGAAACAATGAATGAATCCAGCTGTCATCATTCCAGTGTGCAGTATCTGCTGCACCATCCCTGGTGGACAAGAGGCCCATGATATGCCAGACAGAGTTCACCCAAGTGGTTTTAGATACAGGACAAGATTGCTTTATAGGGGTGAGAAAGTTTAATGGGCATTTTGGCAACTCTATGTTCAACCATATATACACTGTAAATGTATTCTCATATAGATGGGGTCTTTTTTCTCCTTTGTGACTAAAGGATCATTTTTGTGACAATATGGCTGCCTGCATGGTAATTGCTCTAATTGTACATACATATGCATTCAAAACATTAAAATATTGTCATTTAATACACTCGAGAAGACCAACATTTGTGGTGTTTCAAAAATCCATCCACATTATCCCAAGATAATGTTATATTGTAATTTCTAAAGAGAAAGAGGTTATTATGTGATTTTAACTCAAATTCAAATCTTACACATTTCTACTCATTGCAAAGAAACATTACTAAACTTTTCATCATTTAAATATGCTGTATTTGTTTTAATTTACCAAGAATTTGAAGAGAAATAACCAGGAAAGTCTTAATCAGGGATTTTAAATAGCCACTTCATGTATATGAGTTTGTATTATCTGTTCACAGAAGCAAGCCTAAATTTCAATAGAATTTTAGAAAATAATATACAATGAATTTGGATACAATTATTTATTATTTTGTACGCACTTTGACCTTGGAAGTCATAGTTATAAGTTTCACATTCTTTCCTTTTCAGAAAGGTAACATAGATAGACCCAAATATCATCATTGCTGAAAATAAATTCTCTATGAACCTTAGAGACTCAAAACTTGTCATAAATTTAATAAAAAGTTGTGTTATGTGACTTCAGCAAATTGCAAAACCTCAGTTTCTTTAGGTGATTACCTGAGGATGAGTCATTGTCAACTACGAATTAGTCAGCATTGTTCAACACTGGAGATAGAGCTTGTATGTACCAATTATCTGAAATGGGGAAGACTGCACTTGGTGACACTAGGTTCTTTGTCACTTCAGATGTTCAGGCATATTGTTGAAGATCATGTTTCAGAGGATGGCAGAAATACACTTAAATCATTAATGAAAGTGTCTCCCATTAATGATCAGACATAGCAGAATCATCTCTGAAATTAGTGTCAAAGACAATTTGCAGGACATTGAACAAAAAAAAAATCTCAGTGTACCATCTTCATATCAACCCCACTTATGAAACCATACTTCTAGAAGAATACCTCAAGCATCTTTGGAAAACTTGGTTAAATATAGATTGAGGAGTTCCTATCTTTCTAAAGAGGTTGAGAGCAGGATCTAAGAATCCATATATTTAGTAAATTTCCAAGCATTGATAAAGATATTGATCTAGGTTTATACGTGAGAATCTATATTAGAGTATGGGTCATGTCCCTGACAGAAGCTATATTCAATCGACCAGTATGTCATCCTAGTCAGTTTCTTGTCTTCTAAGTGTTAAGTTGCAGGCATTGGTGTATTCTAAATGGTATACACTTACAGTGTTAAGTGCTGAGAATCACATACAAAACACTGTTTTATTCCATGATTAATTTGTCACTAGATTCTTCTTCTGTCAGGCTAGTTTTGTATTGGAACTTTTTATCAGTAACATATATATATATATATGCATGTATATATATATGAGATATCATCATGACATTTGAAAAACAAGAGTGATTTTTGTACTGAGTCTCTTCCAGTGATGATAAGTTGCATTTCCTCTTAATTATTCAAGACCCAACTTGCTGCTGGTAATTAGATGAAAGTCTGTAGTCTATAATTAAGATCAGTAAAGAAGAGAGCACACACAGGGTTTGCATATTTTATTTGTACTTTTGTTACCATAGATGTTTTAAGCCATTGTACCTACAAGTATACCTAAGATACCTTAAAGTGGAATAATGTCTTACCATATAAGAAGGTTCTCTGGTAAGTGACAGAGACACCTTCAGACAACAAAAGCCAATTGAATTATAAGGGTTTCTCAAAATCAGTGTTTAATATGGTTTTGCTACGACTCTGAAGGTTAAGGAGCTTACATGTAGCAGGCTCACAACTTCTGTGCAGATTTGGTTTCACATCAGCCTGTATGGAAATGTTGGGTAGAGTCCAAACTTTCCTTCAAAGGACTTGCATTATGAGCAGCACCCACTATTTGGTTAGACATTCAGGGACTCAGCAACTGGGTGAGACCATGCATGCATTTTAACAAGATCTTTGGATGTTGGTGCTATCATTAAAATCTGAGAAGCAATACCTTAATTTATTCATTGATTGCCAAGGCCTGGGACTTCAGTAGCAGAACAGCATAGGATTTACTGAGCTCGAGTCTCTTTGCATTTTTGCTGAGGCTTTATTTTCTCATTTTGTCAAGAGTCTGTGGCTTTAAGTTGAGCAAGAAAAGAAAAAGAAAAACACTGCTCTTTTCTCTGCAGAATTCATTTGGTCCAATTCATATTTGTGGAAAAATATTTATGGTAACTCCCCTATATTTTACATCCTGGTGCAAAAATAAGTGGTCCATGTATTTTGTGCCAAGGGTTGTGTTAGATGGTAATGATGTAAGAACTGGTTGGGGAGTGGATAACAGTTCTCATTAGTGCCTACAAAAATCCTATTTAAGACGGTGAATGATTGGCAGGCCTTCCATACATAAATCATACAGAATTCTATTCAACTGTTTGGTTTTCAGATAATTCTAGTGCTCAACGTATTCTGTTTGAAATCCCTGAGTTGACCATGCTTTTTCTTGGAATGAGAAATAAATCTTGAAGAGGTTCCTATTTCTAGTTTTATTACTCTTTTAACTTGGATTGAGTCTGGATGATGCTGTGAATTAAAGGCAAACACATGTGTTTGTCATCTGAACTTCCAGATATGAGCCTCCTACAGTCAAGGAGAAGCTACAATGCTGGAAAAGACAAAACACTTTCTGAGAAATGCAAAGCAGCATATCCTTTCCATGGTTGTGCCAAAATTTGCCATTATTGGTCAATTCAAAGCACATGATACTGTTAGTTGGAACTCTGAACCTTATGTCAGTAGTTCCCAAATATTAACAATTTTAAAATAGTTTTTTTTTTTATTTTGAGACAGAGTTGCTCTGGTTGGCCTGGAACTTACTGTGTAGACTAGGATGCCTTTGACTCTGCCTCTGCCTCTGCTTTTTACCTCCAGAGTATAGGATTAAAGGTCTATGCCACTATACCTGGCATAATTTCATGTTCTTGACTCCTGGAGAAAAGGATATATAAGGCTTTATTTATAATTGGCTATCTAAAGATTTCTGTTCCACATACAGTTGACTTGATTTCTATTTAGTTCAGATCCAGCTGGAGAATAAAGTCACTTTTTTCCTCTGCCATTTCTTAGCAGGAACCATCTCTGAGATGAGTTCTGATATCTAATCCCATCTCTTCCTTCCTTTTCACTTCCATCCAGCTGTAGGCTGTTCTTAGAATGCCACAAGACTGCTCAGTGTCTTCTCTTGCTGACAATACATGGCAGATGTGTGGGATTTGATGTCTTTGAAATGCTTTTTATCAGTGCAGAAATGGCATTTCTTGGTGGCTGTCATCATTGTACAATGATTAATCTGTAATGATTTATCATGTTTAATCAGAAATTGCAACTTGCCTTCCAATGAAAAGAACAAAGCACACATTACAGGAAATTTATGACTGAATCTATTACTATTTATGAAGAATGTAAAAGCTTGGTATTCTTCAACGAACAACTGTAAAGCCTGAAAAAAAATCCTCCAGCTGTTTTAAGATTCCTTACCTGAAAGCTTAGTGTAGATTCTTTCTGTTTGAAGATCTGCTTTATAAATAGAGACTGTTTTTGTAGGTGTCACCCATTACAGAGAACACTGGGGGCATGATGATGCTCCAGGGAGGACTGCTTTTGTTTAGAGGCTAGTTCCTTCAACTCTTGCCTCCAAAAACCTATCCGTCACCCAGGCCACTGTGAGATGGTTGTGGAGACTTTTCTTTCTGGAGTTGAAGAGTGTTTACCAAATAGCAAAAGTGGAAAGGTGTAACAGTGTATTCACAATCCCCTTGTTGATAGGGATAGGCAGATAAGCTGGGGATATAGTCATCCCAGAGCAAGACCATGTCTCAATCTAAAGTCGTGTTCTTTTGGCTGGCTGACTGGTCAAGGAGGAAAGGATTATATCCTCTGTGCTCTGCTAGCTTTCCTTAGACAGTTGGGTTCTTATTTAAGAGAAACCCATTTTTGAAATGAGAAAGTCAGCTAGAAACATAGACTTGAACCTGATTCTAAATGTTCAAGGTAGTTTGTAAAGTGGACCTAAAAAACCTTCCTAATACTTCCAGTGACATCTTAAAGAAATCACTGCTAAGTAAAATAGGCAGTCAAAGAAGAGACAGCTGGGCTTTGAAGAACAGGTTAAGATGTATTGTTGTTCACTGTCAAATCCTCTCTTGATGCCCATTTCTTAGAAACAGGAATTTCACTTGTAAAATCTTTACAGGTTAAAATTTTAAAACCATATTTTGAGTTTTGGAAAGTAATATCTATTGAACAACACTCATGGGGTGAATGGAACTTTCCCCCTGTTGGCAAAAAAAAAAATCCTAAAACCTCACACCCTCAATTTGATTTACTTTTGGAGTCTAGGTGTGGGGTTGGGTGGGGAGCTTACTTGTTTCTAGTTCCAGAAAGTTTTTTTAGATAAAAACTTTGGAGTGTGTGACTTCTTCCTGGGGTCTGCAGGGCAGAACAGCTGCTGGCTTACATTTTATTTCTTTTGTTGTTGTTGTT
>LOEQ01005538.1:0-22525 GCA_001685075.1 Bramus lutescens | reverse complement strand
TATAATGGGCCAGGCAGTGCTTAAATGAATACAATTTTGTGTTGTTATTTTGGGTATAAAGCTAGCTGTGTGGGAGCCGGGTGGGACAAAAAGCAGGCCTGCTTTCCTTTCACTACAAAAATAGAAAACCAGGGTCTAGGGAGATGGCTCAGTTGATGAAGCACTTCCTGTATAAACACAAAGACCTAAATCCATTCCTTGGAACCCATGTGAAAAAGTGGCACAGCCTTGTAATCCCGGAGTTGGAGGAATGGAAACAGGAGGATCCCTGGGACTCAGGATGTGCCTAGCTGAACTGATGCATTCCAGTTTCATTATGACCTTCAATCTCAAAGAGTAAGGTAAAATCCAAGTGAGAAGAATACTCATTGGCCATGTCTACCTTTCATGTGTATGGACACACACACACACACACACACACACAAACACACACACACATTCAGACACATATACACATAATTAAACAGAATACATAACAATACCTAAAATAAGGAGGGAAGGGGATAAAATCCAAGGAAAAGAGAGAAAAGAAAGGGAATGAAGAAAGACAGAAGAGGAAAGGGGAGAGAAGGGAAGGTGAGGGAGGAGAGAAGGGTATCAGAGATGACTAAGGATGTCACTAGCATGCCTTCACATTTGACTCATCCTTAGATAGGAGGGTTCTACTATACAGGATCCCAAGCTGTTGCCATGGTATCCCATTAAGGGAATATGTTTCTATAGGAAAGTGAGTATTAAATAAAATGGTGCTTATCATGGTCACAGAGATGTACAAGGAAAGCCACATATGTTACACTCCAACTACCACCACAAAGGTCATATTCCAAGGTTAGTTTTTCTTATTCTTGGCTATAAAAAAAATGACAATGCAGTCAAGGTCATGCTAAACACTTACCAATGTGAAGTAACTATTCATATTAAAATCTTCTAAGGCTTTGGCTCAGCTAAGCAAGAACACCCATGTGAGACTTCTCTAACACCCTCCTTGTACAAGCTGAGACCTTGGAGGTTACTCTATGAAGGACAGACAGGAAAAAAAGAATTCAAAACCAATCTTCATCTTTAAAAGACAAAATGAATTATGAGAATATTCATGCAGATCATAAAAGAAATGAAGATTACCTTTGATTCCAAGAGGAAGTTAATTTAAAATGTGTCCAAGTTTCAATGGGGCAGGGGACAGGAGAAAGAGAGAGAGAGGGAGGGAGGGAGAGAGAGAGAGAGAGAGAGAGAGAGAGAATCTGCAAAGTTGAGGTACATCTGTAGTAGTCAGAAACCAGAACAGAATCATCAATGAGTATGGAGATAAACCTCCCTCATAGCAATTAGGTAAGAGAGAATGTTCAGTGATGAACTAACCTGGGTTAAGGACACACATTTTTCTTTTTAAATTAAAGTGACATTTGGTTCTAAAAGACAAAACTTGTCCTAAATAGCTGGGTCTGAGAAAACCCACTCAGGTGGTCAGAAAGTTACCAACTATCCATCAAAATAGATTCTAGAACTATTTTAAGTTTGAACTTGATTGAGTCTATGTGTACCAAATGCATGCAAAAGCCCACGGTGGCTAAAAAAGGGTATTGGACCCTCTAGAACTGAAGTTACAGGTGGTTGTGACCTGTCATGTGGGTTCTGGGAATTGAACCTGGGTCCTCTGTCAGTGCAGTAATTGCTTCTAACCACTGAACCAGCTCTCCATCCCCAACCCATTTCCAATGTAAATTGTCAAGTTCATGTGTGATTGGAACGATAAATGGTGTAGAAAGTTGTAGTCCACAGAGGAAAAAATAGTTATAAACTTTGCTGGTCTTGTATGTTGGATAAGTGTACCAAAAGAGAGATTAAATACAGGTGTAGTGCAGATATCAATTCAAGGATTTTCATATAAAACCAAAACACAATTTTAAAACCGGACATCAGCATAAAAGTCATCTTTTTAGCCTCTATGATCTTGAGGGCTTTGTCCTGAAGGATACAATCCCACCTACTTAGTTACAGACTAAGCATTTTATTATTCATAATTCCTGTTCACTACTAACTATATACTGACCATGTTCTAGGTAAGACTGAGAGTCTGGGCTACACCAGATTATTCTAACAAAGGCCAATTCATGGATGTCATGCCCTAAGATAATGTGTCTCTAACTCTGATACAGCAGCTTTGCAGAACCATTTCTCATTCCTAAACATGCCCCATTATTTTTATGTGTCAGATTCTTTATGCGTAATCTTTCCTATTTTAAGTGTCTTTCCTTGTATGACTGTCTGGACCACTTTGCAAACAGGATGGAGCATAATGTTCTCCTCACATAGCTGAACAACTGATATGCTTTTTCTAAGAGTCCCCATCATCTGAATTAAAAATTTCTTACCTTAGTGTTCTCCATCATGTCTGAGTTCCCCGAGGGACTTGTCCATTTCAGTCTTCAAAACATGTCACCTCAGGCTGGCACAGGGGCAAAGCTTCTGGATATTCAATTGACTATTCCCCCTTATCAGCAGTCCCATGGTTCATAAATCTTGATAAGACCAGGCCAGGCAGTGGTTCAATGTACCTTGGGATGCAGTTTCCATGACTTAAGGGCAAGGTGTGTATAACTCTACTGTACTAGTAAAACTACCAGCTGTGTGTGTGATTTCATCCTATTCTTCAAGTTGGATGTGAGCTGGAGAGCTAGGGTGGCAGGTATTAATTGGTTTCTGAGCATGTGCTGAGAGTTCAGTCCTGATGAGATTTATTGCTGCATTTATTTCAGAGGTGATTCTGTGTCAAAGTTTGGGTAGCCTTATATTCTTTGCTGCGCTATGTTTAGAGAGTGTTTCAAAGTAGATTTAAAATTGAAGTGGTCTCGTGTTCACACAAGGGCACTACACTGAATGTTAAAGAGATGTAAAGCCTGAATGATGAAGTTATAAAAATTTCAAGTGCTAAATAACATCATCATATTAATGACAAGAAACAAAAGATTATTAAGATTGATTTGTTTGGAGCATGTGTATGCATGCATGGTGTCCATGAGTTTGCATGTGAGTGGGTGCACAAGTATATAGGTGAGTATGTGTGTGCACCTATATTTTGAGGCCGGAGGTTAGTATCAAGTGTGGTCCCTGATTGTTCTTTATTTATTGAGGCAGGCTTTCTTGCTGTACCTAAATCTTGCCAATTTGGCTAGTCTAACTAGCCAGCTTCCTTTGGGGATCCCCCGTTTTTCCCTCTCAACAACTGGGATTGCAGATGGACTGTCACACTACCAGGAATTTATTTAGGTGCTAGGAATCCATATTTTATGCTTGGAGAACATAAAAGTTGAGATCTCAGTAGTATTAAAATCTGAATACTTGCTGAGAAGAACAAAACTAGGCAAAATCACACAAAGTTTTGTCTTTCTGTATATGCAAGACTGGATTGAACCTACTCTACGAAAACAACCTGGTGCCGGAGAATTGTCTGTACTCTGTTAATCATGTTTTAAACAAACACTGATTGGCCAGGCAGCAAGTACAGGCAGGAAAACCAGACAGAAAGTAGAAATGATGCAATGAGAACAGGAGAATTNCCTGAGCTAATGGGCCAATCAGTTTTATAACTTATAGAGATCTCTGTGTGATTTTCTTTGAGGGTTGCTGGCTGTGGGGTACTGGGCAGGACAGAAACCCCAACAAGCCAGCCCCTCATGCTACAACAACCTAGTTACTGGCCTGAGACATTTCCCCCTTTCTTCCTTCCTTAATTAGAAGTTTAAAGAAATGTTGCTAGACTGATAACACTTTGTACAGTTATCAAATTTATAAACTTCTAAATGAAAAGATGAGACAGTGATGCTTTTGCTGATTTAAGGCTTAGGTATCTGTCAGAGATTTAAAACAGAATCTTTGTAGAAAACAGATTTTCTAGTCATGTTACACTTTGTTCTGTCTGACTTTACATTTGTTTCCTTCCATCTCTTACAAGGAAATGCCACACTTGCTGGATATGATGTGTCTTTGTTGGGACTCGGTGGCTAAAGTGGATTTAATAGTAAATTAGCATAAAATTCACTGTTACACCTATAGTTTTCTCTTTACTATTTCATCTCTCTGAGTACTATCACACAGAAATAGATTCGAACATGGGACCCCTGAGCCATTTCTCTAGTTGGTCTCCAAACATAGGTAGTTCCTATTTGTGATGCCTATTCTGAAAACACATAACTTGAGTTGTCTTACACTCCCAATTATTTTTAAAGAAACCAAGCATGGAATGCTTTCCTCCTTTGAGAAGCTATGCTTAAACTGAGAAGGAAAGGAAATCAAGTGTAGCTATTACTTGCATTCATAGGATCATGAAAAAAAGAAAATTGTGGCAAAAAACACACTAACCAGTGAATTAATATGCCATGATTGATACTGGAAAAAGAAAGACCTCTTCATGTTCCTTATCCTGTGATGAGACCTCTTTGCTCACTCTCTCAGAATATCCCCAACAAAGTCTGTGAGGTAAAATAACCCCAGGAAACAGGTTTCTTCTGTAACTAAGCTCTACTTCCTAGAAGCATTTATGTTTAAATTTGTATTACACTGTGCATGTGTGTGTGTACATGTGTGCCTTTGTGTGTGTATACACGTGCATGTTTGTGTGTGTGTCTGAGAACAACCCCAGGGACTCTGCTCTCCCACCATGTAGATGCAAGGGTGTAACTCAGGTCGTCAGGCTTGGCAGCAAGCACCCTTACCTGCTGAGCCAACATGCCGATCTCTAGCAATACTCTTTAACTGAAAGGTCAACTTTACATAGTTTCTCATTACTTCCTTTAAACCAAAAGGCCCCAGCTGAGAATGGAGCTAAAGAGAATTTTTAATAGATGGATATTTAGTCCATCTTTTTTTCTGGGGATAAATCTTTCTCATTTATTTTCAGGAAGTCTTCTGTAAAAGAACTGTTAAATGGCTGTTAAATGGGGAGCTGCAGTGTTTTGACAAGCGCTGGTACGGTGGAGACTTGAAATTGCACTGGGATACAGTTACATATTCACTGTAGGAAAGGATGCCCTATTTAAAATCTAGGACACATCATGTTGATACCGGGAAAAGGAAATAACTATGGAAACAATACATCTGAAATTAAAGAGTGAGATGTTACATCCTTCTAAAATCAACAGGAAATGTAATTGCTTTCTGAAAGTAATTGTGGCCTGTCTTTAAGTACTAAGTGGAATTTTTTTTTTGAAGACCAAGATATTATTTGTAAGCAGAATTTCATTCACCCCCCCAAAAAAACCCATATTATAGGTGTCTGGACAGTGATCTGAAAGAAATCCCATGACAGACACAGAAAGAGAAAAGCTAGTCCACATTGTTTAAGACTGTGTTTGTCTCCATAACAGGAGCTCACTCTTATAGATCTCTAGAAATAGGCCTTCCAGCTGTTTTAAAAACAAGAGAGTATGGTGAAACACAATCAGAAGGGAGTCTTTTATTCAAATTTATCACCTCTTTCAAATTTTTTATTTTATTTTTACCATGTGCGTGTGTGTGTATGTGTGTGTGTGTTCATGGGCATAAATGCTGATGTCCATGGAGATCAGAGGAAGCCATTAGATTCCTGGGGTGAACTTGCTGGTGGTTGTGAGCCTTCCTATTTGGGTGTTAAGAGCTGAACTTAAGTTTTCTACAAAAGCTTTACACAATTTTTTAAATTGATTTTTATAGAGCTATACATTTTTCTCTGCTCCCCTCCCTGCCTCTCCCCTCCCACCTTACACAATAGCATCTGTTGAAGCATCTCTCTAGCCTTTTCACGCTATTCTCCATGTCATTTACTGTTTAGTCTTCCTACCATTTGGTAGTTGCTGAAGCCATCTAGACACAGATGGTTGAAAGCAAGAGTTGTGATTCCATATTGCTTAGACTGAAATCCAGAAATAATAAGTATAGTAGCAACCTGTAAGAATAATCTTTTACAGCATTTATTCATGAATGGGCTAGCAAAGTAGTATATGAACACGAATAGAGAGTGAGTCAATTGATGCCATCAAGACAGTTCATTCATATAACCAGTTGATCATGTCACAGAAACCATTATTTTGAGAACCATAATATTAATTGGCAATCCATCTGGCTAATATTGAAATTTTCCTTTGACTTTTTCTATCTTCATTTGACCCCCTTCCCTACTTTCAGAGAGCACTAAATTTAGGTTGATTTCTCAGAGAAAGAAACATGATTGACACTTTGTCAATTCCAGCCATAAAAACTTTCCTGTAGTTATTTGTTGAAAAAAGAAAAAAAAAGAAAAGAAAGAAAGAAGGACAGAAAAGAAGAAAAAACCAAGACAATTAGTCTTACAATATTAGGACAAGCCTGTCATACTTTTTGAGTAGATACATTCTCAGGAATGTATACATTTATTTTGATGTACAAAGTACTAATAACTGAAGTAGGTATTTGTGCTTGAATGATAAAGCATACCCCCTTTTTTTTCCATGTCAGTGTTCTATACTGTCAGAATGTAAAACACACGTTTAAAAATAATTTTTATCATCTATTATTTTAAAGTAGATTATGTATCAGAATAAACAGCACCCATTTTCTAAACTGATTGGCTAGTTGCCACAGCCGTAACCACGTTCTCCAGCAAAGATACCAGGCATGTAGCTGGAGCTGTCATTGAGTTCATAAAATGGACCATGTTTCAAAACTCATTTCTTCATACAGATAAAATTAAATATTGTCATGCACAGTGTTCATGAAAACATTTCCATTCTTAGTGTAGACAATAACACAGAAATAAATGAAAAGGAGATTGTTTTCTTACCTTTTGGGAAGCAGTCAAAAGCTATACTGTTGGTGGGATAGTGTACCAAGTTACCGACTTTTGTACACTCTTTCTTACTGGTGGTATACAGTCTACAGGAAAAGTAAATATATAGGAATATATAAAATAAATGTGCAGACAATATTCTTTTTTATTATAATCAATTATTTTTTATTGTTGTTGAAGAAGAGGCTGTAATAGAGACCCACAGACATTGTACCCACTATTTCAGTGGATATAATCAACTTGGGTAGACCAGTTCACCACAATTCAGGTACCTCTGAACATGGGAGTACTGGTTCCACTATAGAACTGAAGGCAACTAGGTTGTATTTGCTTGAGTTGGTGTAACTGAGAGAACCAGACCCCAAATAACTGATCTATCTGGCTCTCTCCTTCCTGTTGTCATCTCTTTTACCTCAGTCTAGTTCATTCTTGCTGACCAGCTTTGCTTGGTTAGTCCAGAAGAATGGAGACGAATAGAGCCATGTTGAGAATGTTAGAAATCCAAACAGATGAAGAAGACGCAAAACAAAACAAGAAACATTAGCAAATCAGCATAGCATGGGAATGTGTTCTGGAACTTTCTAGCATTATTGTTTGTGTACAATTTGTTGCCCACATCCATTTTCCAGCAGCCTATAATTTCTTTTATTAATCAAATGTTCCTTCTATTGATATTTCTATTTTATACGATTTCTTTTTTTAAGGCCAGCACAGGATATTTCTGGTTTTTCACATAGTCAATGCCAAATAGTAATACAAAAAAAGTAACATCAGAATACATTTATGTTGAAATTATCTTGTTTTATATTTTATGCCTGAGATACACATTGTTCTTCTCATATGGCCTTCCCCATATTCTGAGTTCACAGGCATAACCCCATCTGTTTAAGATAATGTCTACCTTCTTTATCAGTTATACACTCCCATATTCAATAAGTAGGGTGTGCTTTCAGCTGCCTACTTGCCTACCATCACTAGCTTCTACTGATCTTTCTGTATCCACCTAGGTGTTTTGACTTGAGTTATTCCTCAGCCTGGGGGACATCAACTTAGAAAATGGATGGTGTCTTAGAACCAGTGTAGTTTACAGCCTCTCATCATTATGCAGTGCAATCCTTGCCCAAGGGAATCATGAAGTAAGAGGGTAAGTCACATAGAATCTGATGAGTATGGCTATTCCAGATGAGGAACATATCTGGTCATATTTACCCATGGGAATTAAGTTATGCTGCCCACCAATTAATATCATCCATACAGCCTAAAAGGGACCATAAGAGTAGTCATAAGCCACAGCCCAAGCATGATCACATCCTCTTATTCATTCATCATGACCATATATGTAAGTCAACATTCACAGTACAGGGAGAGATGCCAAATTCAGGACACAGGTGCAAAGACCAGGATTTGAAGAAATTCTGAGGAACAACATCTTAGAAATAGCCAAAGTATCCAAATAAGGTTTGGCTTTTCTGAACCCCTTGACAGAAATCACCTTTGTATAAATTAAAGTCTTAGCACTTCATCCCAGTGCATTCAGGGCTTGCTAGTTTTCATCTGAACATAGGCCCTGGCAACACTTGTCTGAGCTTGGAATATGGAATATATGCACAGTGAATAGACAGCCTTAACACTTTGACAAGTTTGTCTCTTTACCCAACAGAATGATGTTTTTCTTTAAAGCTAACAGAATTTTAACTGAAACAGTAACCTGAGAGGAAAATTTCAATCCTTGAAGTAATGCAGTACAGAGGGCAGTTTTAAAGGCTGCACATTTTAAGCTGGAAAAAAGCTCATTTTCATGTAGACATGTGCAGTGTGGAGGATGAGTGGAAGCGGTCATGCGCCAGATGACAAGCTGCAGTGATGGAGCGGAGCTGTTCAAGATGAAAACACCAAGGACTGAGATACATTCACACTAAGTGTTCACAGCAAAGATGAATTGGAGAGCATTTCTGGTCCATTAATTACTTTGAAGTTCACAATATAAACTGGCCTGTCTTCTTACATATCTTCCACCACCTTAAAAGAAAAATCTTCCCCGTTGCAGAGTAAACTTATTGTTTATAACTTTTATCAGATATCTTAAATTGAGCAAATATTTCCTGTCTCTCCACTGCCAAAATTTAGATTTTGGAGAAGAATTTGCAATATTGTTAATTTTCACCATACTATGAAATTTTGGTGACATTTCACAGCATCAGAACATTCTTGTCTATTTTCATTGACTTAAATTTTCTCTACTAGTGAAATGCTAATATGCCAGAGCTAGTCTCCACTATGGACTCAGACTGGACCGCCCAAGATTAAACACTTGCAATAATGCACCGAATTTCCAGATCTGTGATGTTCAGTGTAGTACTTACAGCTATGGCTGGCTACTTATGTGAAACAAAGTTAAATAAAAACAAGATTTATTCTCTCATTTGAAAAGCTGTGCTTTCAGGTGCTTCAGAGACACAGGGATCTATGTTGGTTATATCAGACAACACAGCTTCAGAACACACCGTTGCCTGCTGACAGTACTGTTGGATGACTTGGAAGCAACAGGGTTGTTTCAATGCTCTGGAAGAGCTGTATCTTCAGACAACTCAATTTTTGGAGGTATATGAATCTCCTCCTGTGGTTTAGCCAATTTCTGGATATTCTTTGTGGTGTTTTAGGGTAGTGGATCCACAATACCAGAAGAGATAAAAAAAAATTTCAAACATCTTTCAGACTGGTTGAGAGGCATACACTGTATTTAATTGTACGATTCCCCATTCCCTTCGTTTTTCTACTATTTTTTGTGTGGAGTGTTTGTTACCAGTCCATTGATACCAGAACAACACGGTTAAAAAAAAAAAGATAGATGTCCAATAAGTTCCCAGTGGGATTATTGAAATGATTCCAATTGATACTACAATATTTGAATTTTGGAGTTAGTATGATAAGGCCTCTAACTGGAGAGCTTTCTCTAAACATAGGTTATTACTCTCTGTAGACACTACTATAAGCAGCCATATAATTATAGCACAACATGTTTCAGCAAAGAGCTCCCCTCAAAACACCACCACCACCACCATTACCACTAGCAACACCACCAGCAGTACTAACACCGTACCACCACCATCAATAATAGTATTATTATTAATTATTATTATATAAACTATATTACCAAGTAACATAGCCAAAAGAGTGATTCATGTATTGGGAATTTGTCCTGCTTGTCAAGTTTCAGGACACACAGTAGCAAGGAGGAACAATCACAGGTTAGGAGTACGAACTGGGTTAATTCAACCTTGGATGTTAAGTAGGTGTGTGACTTTGGCCGTATCACAAGAAGCTCCCTATTTATCTTCTCTATTGAGTTGCTATGCAGAATAAATACAAGCTCTTCCATATAAAGTTTCTGATACATATTTTGAAAGTGGCTGGTGTAGTGTTAGTATTAATGTTAATATTTGCATTTTAGAAACTAACCAAACACCCAGAAAGCATTGATATGAACATAAAAATTAGCTATAGTCAAGAATATTAATTCTTAAGTATTGTAGGATAAGTTGTCTGGATTTATAAATTCACATTTGTTCATTTTTAAAATAAAAATACAACAAAAAGGCTTCTAATTGTCCTGCTTACTGACTTGGGGAAAATCTTATATTTGTGTGCTTGGGCATATATGGATACACATATATGATTAGAAATTATTATTGGACTAGAGAATGGGTAAAGTTTTCATGAAATGAAAATTTGATAAAAGTCTTTTGTAAATAGCTATAGAAATTGAGCTATACAGTTTGAATATAATTATAACTAAAGGCATACATATGATCATAGAAATATTAATTTTGATGGTTCAGTTTTATCTCAGGGCATTTAGTCTGCTTTTAATTGCACTATCACATCTACCTGACCACTTGGAAATGAACTTTTAAAAATGCTTTCTTTGCCTCTTCAGGAATAGAATCCATTGGCATTCAGTAGATGTTTGTGACATAGGTAATATTACATTCATAGTATACAAAAAGATACTGAGCCTTAGAAAAGTTCCATGGCTCTCAGTCACATGGTGCTGAGTGGAGAGTCTTGGATTTGAACCCCATTGTCTCCACTCCAAGGTGCTTCTTATCTCACCTTGAAGGTCAGACAGAGCACCGTGGTGTGCTCTTCCCAGCTCTCATTACCCAATTGCTCTGGAGGCATGGCAAAGCTTACATACTCATCCTGTTTCTTCTTTCTTTTGGGGACACTTCTCTTCCTCCTCCAGTCTCATCATATAATCTCTTCTCTTGAGATTTTGAGTGAAGCCCTTGCTTATGTTCAAAGTGTTTCCCAGTATTTGTATATCCATTCATAAATGAAGAAGTGACAGGATCATGAGTCTTTGTACATTATTCATTAAAACTAAGTTCTCTGGCTTATTGAATTTCTGTCTGCTTGCAAGTATGGGTATGGTAAGAGTAGTTCATAATTTAAAAACAGTGTGTTTTGAATGACTTCAAGGGAAATCTGAAATCTTTTTTATTTTGAAAACAGAAATTGCTACCACGAATGCCAGTATCTGAACTGATTAAAATATTCCTGGAATGCAAACCCTAGTACTGGGGTTTTTAATCTGAAATCTGAACTTATTACCACACTGTTCATAAAAATGGTAATTGAGAATGTTATGCAGCTAACATCTGAATTGATACAGTATTATTTAAGTGGTTTCCTATGCCCATAATGTTATAGGTCCTTTGCAGGTTACACTGAATACCATCTGACTGCTATGAATAAGACAAACAGTGTATTGAGTCTAACACCTCTGACTCACAGCTCTCCGTTTTTGTCCTTTACAAAATGACTTTCTTCTTCAGTGTCTTAGGGGATACTTCGCCCAAGTGTGTGCTGCCTATGGTGGTCTATGGCCCTGTATACTTGAATGGAATTTTAATAGTTTTACCCAATATTTTATGCTTCTGATTCTAAAAGACTTGCTTTAAAACTTGCTTCTAAAGTTCTTTAATAATTGAATGTAATAATTTAAAGGGCCCGCTTGCTTGTTGGGGTTTCTGTCCTGCCTGGTACCCCACAGCTGGCAAGCCCCANTTCCCTCCTATACTTCCTGCCTGGCCAATCAGCGTTTACTTAAAACATGATTGACAGAATATAGACAATTCTCTTGCACCAATTTAACTTTGCTTTTAAGGTTGCAGTTCACTGGGTATGGCTACTTCTCTAAAAGGAAGTTGTTTTCCCAACAGGAAGTAGTCCTCCTAAAAGGAAGTCACTCTCCTAGTGGAAGGGTCTGATAAAGGAAACCTGATAGGCATGTTTATTCCCACAGAATGTTTCTGGAGCAAAGGATAAAGAGACAAGAGAAGGAGGAGATGAGGCAGAACTCTGAAAAGCTTTCTACCAAGAAAATGGCAGCAGCAATAAATCAAAATCAGATGAGGAAAAGTTACCATCCATCAGGGCAAAACATCCACAAGGTGTGCTTACTCCAGAGAGCAGCAACACACATCACATTTTCTAGAATTTTCTCAGGTAGGATGGAGAGATGAAAAAGAGTTACTTACTGTTTGGGTCTACATTTTCACAGAGTTCTGTCTTTGCCTCACCGTTGGGCCTGTCACTGGGTTTGTGTGACAGCCTTGATGACATGGTGGCTGCTGTGACTACAGCCTTGAAACTTCGCTTCCGTTTCTGGACATTGAGTTCCGGGTGGAAAATGATGATGTACACTTTCGGCATGTATAGCATCCCCAACGCCACTGATGCACTTAGGTTCATGGAGATTGTAAGAGTGGTAGTTTGTATGTAGAGCTAGGAGACACAACACACAAGGCACTATTACAAATACATTGACTACAGAGGGGGCGTGAATACTTTAAGCGGTATCATGAACTGACGATGGCTAGGAGAAAAACAGCAATTCCAATGACCTTCTGCTAAAAAGGAAGACAACTGGCTATATATCTATTTCAGAGCTTAAACTTAAAACTTTGGGTAAAACCTTATGCAAATAAATCTTCAAATCTGATATTAAGAGTACAATTTTTTATCAGACTTAAATTACACTTAGTGACAATGATAGATTTGAAAACAAATTATAGTAAATCACAATAATCTGTAATTGTGAGTAAAAGTTACTTATTATTTTAAACTCTCAAAAAGTTAATTATATAACTTCCTCTGCAGAGTTTCTGAGATGTTATTTGAACATTACTTCCATCCATAAGTGTTTCTTTTGTATGGTTTTTTTTGTAACACAATATAACTTTTTCAAATCTATAGATTAGTTATCTAGTTTTCCAGAAAAGTAAGAGATTTTGGCTTCTATGTGTTTTATAAAGTATAAAAGTCAAGTCACCAGTATATAGTGATGATTTTTGACTCTGTTTACATTGGTAAATTGTTAAGTGAATGATAATACCTCATTCGGCCATTATGTAATTTATAATTTGGATGGTAACATACTCTCATTACAATAGATTTGAGTTTTCTGGGGTATTCAACCAGATTAAGAAATCATTTCCTGTCCAATGTGTAGAACATTGTTCTTGGTAAAAAGGTGAAGGGTATGTGGATTCATGCACTCTGTAAGGTAGAGCCATAAACATCATGCATATCTATGATTATGATGTATCCTCCTATAACCTAGGGCTCCTTAGAAATCAGATATGTCTGATTTATGCACGGGTTCTAAATATTAGGTTAGATTGGGCAACTGGTGACCCTTGCCTTTTGCTTCAGTGCCGTCTTAGGTCTATTCCAACTGTGGTGGTTCACAACCCCTACCTTCTTGTGAGACTCCATTAGGAATCTACATGATTGCACATGGACTGTACCTGATTATCTTTTCAGATGAATTTCCTACCATTTCCAAACTTTCTGAGTTCTACGTTCCTGATTATTCATCCTTATGGACTGTCTTTCAAATTTTGCGTAGACTTTGTTCATTCAACCATGGAATCTTTTCATGTCTTCTTTGTATTTAAGTTTGTTTGCTTCTACCTGGCCTGTTTCTCTTTGCTTCTTAAGCCATTTTCCCTGGGCTGTTCTCACCCATCATCTCTTTACTTATACATCTCCAAGGACAGTTTCCTGTACAGAATTCAGTACGGAGTTATAATTATATTCTTAGTTCTTTGATTTTAGACTGTCCCCATCTCCACTATAGGTTCTGAGAAGTTAGATTCTTTCTAAAGGCATTATTATGTGCCCAATAGACAAGTGTAGGATATTACATAGATATATGATGGCTAGAATAACTTGCTTAGCAGCTCTCTTCCATCTACACTTCAAGTGTCATGTAGTCATTCTTTAAAAGTATAAATATTTCCATCAGACCTAAGCCAAATTTGGGTATTTCTGATCAAAGTACCATGAGATCTTTCCATCTTGCTTTGTACGCTCAAAGCCCTGGGTTCCATATCTGGAAATAGAAAGTATGGCAGCACATAGATGAGAAGGGTCAGACTACACCCTTCCTACATATACAAATCTGCAGACATCAAAATGAGATTTCAGAAAATGAGCCAAGTTGTTGACGCTATAACATGCTTTCTAGCTTCAAGCTTGCATTTTGATACCATTATTTAGTACTTGTTTTTAGCAACATAATTCACAACATTTTAAATATCATGTTGGTCTTTAGTTCACATGATGCTTTGCCCAACAAAAAGCAGTAAGCAGTCTGGGAGAACTATGCCCAAATTCCCAAATATTGTTTATAAATTTTTATTTACATTTAAAAGGTGATGTTCTATAGAGATGAATACTTTGCATTGGTATGGATCTTGGTTTATCAATACAAATTTAAAGTCAATTTTTAATCTGTATATTTCTGCTCTTGATTAAGGTATTTTGCTTGTGAAGCCCATTTAAAAATACAATATATAATTAAGAAATAAAGTTAATGAATTATCATCTATAATAGTCAAGCTTATAGTCATGCAGGACATAGAAAATTGACTGCTGAATTTGCCTAAAAGTGAGGCAGTCCATCAGGATTCTTGCTTCATGAAAGAGTCTGGCAGACATTCTGAAGGATACAGAAGAAAGTGACTGACAATCTGCCAATATAAGTGGAACTGTCTTTCAGATTTCATGCTTTATGGGAAAGTCTGCCAGATGCTATGGGACTATAGGCTGAAGATGAATGCTGAAACATTGCAGAAGAACTTTGAGTGACTGTCCAGGCAGTGAGATGTCTCTGTCAGTTCTAGAGTTTTGGACGTTGCTTACAATGCATTTCCTGGTAACTTAGGTAATATTATATACTTCTAGGGTCTTTGATGGAGTTGAAGAATAGATCGTTATAGTTTTCCTTAGTTTTGATAAAAGATAAAGTAGATATAAATATTGTAGCTATACTTCTTGCTTGATAACTGTTTTGTTGTTTGTAATGTTGCAATGTTAAAGTTAAAATCTTTCTTTTTATTTAGACAGAAAAAAGGAGGTGATGTTGGATTCCTCTCTGTATTCTTTGAATACCATTGATTAATAAAGAAGCTTCTTTGGGCCTATTGCAGCACAGAATAGGGCAAGGCAGGAATTCCAAGCAGATAGAGGAGTCAATGAGATGCCATGTAGCCATCACAGGAGGTAGACATTGGAACTTTACCCAGTAAGCCACAGCCACATGTTGATACACAGAATAATAGAAATGGGTTACTTTAAGTATAAGGTAGCTAGAAATATGCATAAGCTAATAGGCTAAGCGGTGTTTTAATAAATACAGTTTCTGTGATTATTTCAGTTCTGGGCAGCTGGAAACGAATGAGCAGCCTCTGTCAACAGATTGGTGCTTACTGTCTGGGGCATGGATCCACATTAGGCCTAAAAAAAAAAAAGCTTAAAAAAAGAGTACTTCTAGACCCACAAAAACAAGAGCCAAGCACGGCTGCTTAGTAGTCACATTTTTTAGATAGTCTTTGTTTGTTGGCAGCATCTTCTTGATGCAACATTAGCAGAAAACGCCCTGCAGTTAAGAAACAGCAGCTTCCCGGGTCGTGCTACCAGCAGGAACACTGGCTCTTTAAGGAGGCACAGTACTTAAATGGGGTTTGTGAGCAACATGCTACTAGTTGCTTAACGGCGACGTAGACCTGCTGCGTCTCTGGAGCTGGGGCAGTGTGCATGGCTCTCAGAGATGGTGAACATGCCTCTGCCACGTTGGACTGAGTGGCGTCAAGAGGCAGGACCAGAGAGTTAATCCTAACCATGTCCATTTAGCATTAAAAACGAACAAACAAACAAACAAAAAACCTCTCCTGGTCAAAAAATAATTACAGATATGCAATAAAGACAGATTTAGATGAAAAAGACCTCTAAATGGGTCACAGTGTTGGATATATGTATGTAGATGTGGGAGAGAGAAGAAAAAGAGTATAGAGAGTTATGAAAAATAGTTTTAATAAAATAAAGCAAAGTCTTTAAAGAGACAGAATACAGTTAGAGATTGAAGGATTAAAGGAAAATAAGCCAAGTAAAGATAGAATATACACAGAGTACGGATTATGTATATTATTGTGTTTTCTTTGAATTTTTTGACTATAGAGAGATATTTGATTCTGGGGGCTGCTAAGCTAAACAAACCTAATTTTAAAGGTATTTTGACTTTAAAATTTGGGTCTAAGGATATGTTGCTTTAGAAAAGAGGTTCTTCATTTGTTTCCAAAGAGGATGAGAATCTTTGGATTCATTCCAAACTAATGTGGTTTGATGGACCAAGAGCCTCTGAAAAATCTCTGATAGGAATGGAATTTTCTCTGAGTTCTATATCCAGCCTTGAGACTGCTGGTTGAGATGATTAAGTCTCACAGGATATTTTATCAAGACTTGACCATATTCCTAAATTTTCTTTAGGTTCCCATGAGATTACCAGAATCCCCAATCAGCAGCCTAGAAACATATACCACATTCCAAAAAAAAAAGGATTATAGATGTTTGTTTTTGTTTAGATTAATGGTTACACATTGTTATGGATAATGGTCAGGAAAAAAAGCTAAACAAAGGAGATTGGATTCAGAGTTCTTGTTTGAAAAAGAAAAAAAATGAGGCAATGGACTTATACCCTGTAAAGATTTACTACTTGTATTGGTTTAATAAAACACTGATTGGCCAGTAGCCAGGCAGGAAGTATAGGCAGGATGTCCAGAATAGGAGAATTCTTGGAAGAAGAAAGGCTCAGTCTGCAGTTGTCACCCAGATGCAGAGGATGCAAGATGAGAATGCCTCACCTATAAAAAGGTACCAAGCCATGTGGCTAACACAGACAAGAATTTTTGGTTAATGTAAGATGCAAGAGTTAATTAATAAGAAGCCTGAACTAATAATCTGACCAGTTTATAATTAATGTAGGCCTCCGTGTGTTTCTTTGGGACTGAACAGTTGCAGGACTGAGCAGTATAGAAACCTCTGTTAACATTTGTTGGCAGAGAGGAAGAGAAAGGAGAACTCTAGGAAGAAGACATGAAACAAATCAGATATACAGTACAGAGGAGAGGTAACTGAACCATGTGGTTGAATGCAAATTAATAAAAAGAGGCTAATTTAAGTTATAAAAGATAGTTGGAAAAATCCTAAGCTAAGGACAAGCTTAATTAATTCATAATTAATAAGTCTCTGTGTCATGATTTGTGGGTTGATTGTCTAAGATAGTTTAACAAGAAAGCTTATAACAAAGCCCCACCTAACTGAGCCAGACTGTAGGGGTACTATATAAAAGGTGCACAAAGGTGCCTGCTTCAGATATCCACAGCCTCAATGTCACCTACAAATACCCACCTCCTGGCATCCATTTCCATGAAAAAGTTCAAGTTATTTTTAATGAGATAAAGCATCACATTGGTTGGATTGTTTATACATTTATCAGGCATTTCCTAAACTAAATTCATTATCTATGCATTTATAAACTATTTTAATTCTCTTTCTCTCTCTCTCTCATACATGTGCATGTGTGGTGCATGGGTTGGTGGGTGTAAGTGTGATTTATGATGGCAGTGGTTACACAATCTTTTCATTTATCCTGTGGTTTACAAGGTACACTATTACCACCAAAGGTAATTCCTTAAGAATACATATGCCATTTTTAGGCATAACTGACTAGATAATCAACAAAATGCCCATCACTGAGTATGAATTCATTAAAAACGATTCTGATTAATGGAAAGTTTCTGCATTTGAATCAATAACTCAGTATGAAAAAAACTTCAGCATCCAGCATTGTTCTCTTTATCCCTACTCCATATTTTCCATTATGAGTGTGTATCAGTACTCTTATTACTATTGTGAAGATTGAAGATTGCTGTGTTGTAAGATTGTTGCTAGGTTCAAACGATGTGGCCACGGAAAAGATATAGAAGAGTGCCAAGCAGGTAATGAGCACTTGATAAGAACATTAGTATCAAAGTTCAATTTATTGTCTGATACATCAAATGATCTGCTTTCTGCCTGTTCTTTTTTCATACTTCCTTAATACAGCTTGAAAGAATCCAGTGCATAACAGCTTGTTCTGAGAGGACTGTATTAAATTTACTTCTAGTTTGTTTGGAAGTTTACTCAAATCCCTATTTCATCTGTCATTGACTATGTGTTAAAAAAAAAAGTCAATTTTGTCTGTTCCCAGATGTAGGCTGGGAATTGGAATGAAAGAGCTTTATGGGAGTCTTCAGGTGGCTGGAAGAGCTTCAAATGCTTCTCCCAGCTGAGAGCTTGTGTAATAGAAATGAAAATGCTCCTTGATGCTGTCCCTGTGAAGATGATGCACCATTACCTGGCAGATATTTGAAATATTCACGGGGCTAAATTGAAATAAAAGTTCTAAGCATTCAAAACAGGTTTTCTCAATCTTCAATACTTTTATCCCTGATGCCAAGTTAAAAGTGGCTATACATTCGGAAACAAACGATGGCATACAACCAGAAAGGGGACAAACTGCTCACAGGTAGCTTCTCTTGTCAGTCCCAAGGTTTGACACACTTAGGGTCTTCCTTACGTGTGAAATAACACCTGGTGATAGAAGGCTCTAGAATGTAATAAGGAAAAGACTTTTTTTAAAAAAAAGTGTGTAAGGTTTTTTGTTTGATTTGCTTTTGAATTTTTTGTTGTTGTTGTTGTTTTGAGACAGGGTTTCTCTGTGTAGCTGTGGCTGTTCTGGAACTCACTCTATAGACCAAGCTTGCTTCAAACTCCCAAGTGCTGGGATTAAAGGTGCAGGAGTATGTTTCTTTAAAGAAACGAAGGTGTTTGTTGTTAGAACTGACCATAGCTCTTTGTTTTCAGTTATTGAGGGCGTCTATGGGAAAGCTACTTCAGCTTGAGCAAGCAAGAAAGTAAAGATTTCAACCCATGTGTGCTGCTAGAGGGTCTGATGTAAACTCTGTCTCCTTCTGCTGTCCTATGGAAACTGATCTCAACAGTCAATGTGAAAAGTGTTCACACAGTGGGTGGCCTGGGGTAGTTGTCAGGGAAATGTAAGTGGCATTTATAGAAGAGATAGCCTTATAACCTACAAGAGTTTCCCCCTTTAAATCCTTGCTAACTTTCTACCTTGCTCAAAGTATATTTAAGCAGATCTGCTGCAGGGAGTCTAGGATAGGCATAGAGTCGTTGGATTGATCACCAGGCAAGTCCTGGCTTCACATTTGTTTTTCTCTCCCCAGTTGTTATCGTGGAGCAGCAGACACGATGCTTAGTCCATATAAAATTTCTTTACCTACATGGCAAGTGCAAATAGAGTGCTGAAGCAGGAGACCAATGGTTTTGCTTACACTAGAATTATATATGTGCCTGTGCTTTCCTTTCCTGACCAGAAACCTGATGCTGACTCTTCTCCCACAAAGCAAAACCAAAGATGCCCTTCATTCAGTTGGCTATATCCTGGGGAAAGTTTCTTGTTGCTCTTGCCAGCCTGTTTTTCTCCTCTAAGACTGACTCAAGACCAACTCATAGAAAAGCTACTTTGGACTGTGCTGTACATGGAAAAGTCCAGCCTGCATGCGCATACATAGAAACACACATGTACATGTGCATACACCCTTACATACATACCTACGAACATGAACACATACATACACATGTACACATGTGTATACATAGGCATCAAATGCACATAATACACACTGTGAGCATATATATTTACATGTTATCACATGAACGCATACAGGTAGGTTCATGTATGAACAAATATGTACTCATACACCTATGTCCAAACATACACATAAGCATACACTCATTTTAATAGAGTTACATAAATGGCCAAAGAAATGTACACAAATGCATGCACATACTTATATTCACATACATATCTTTACTCATGAATGCACATATATAAGCACATGAGTACATGAATAGCCAAACATATTACTGAAAATTATACAATACCTATATTTATATAGATACATGCATGCCTTCATACACATGAACAAAAACAAACATAAATACACAATTGATGTATTTATTTATATGCAAATATACACATAGACACACATACTCAAAAGCACAAACATACATATGCACATATACCCAAATCCATGGATACACATAAAGACACATTCACATATAATGTATGCATGCATACAAGCACATTCACATACTTACATACATATTCATTCAAACACACATAAACACATATACATATATATACCCACACATACATACACACAAACACATTTGAATTCACAGAAGCAGGCACACACATGCATAAATCCACACAGAAACACAAATGTATATACACATATGTAGATATACACATGTATACCCTTATGCAAACATACTTGTAAGCACACTTGTGACACACTTGAGCATACACATACATAGGCAGAGAAACATATACTCCAGCATACTCCCAGGCATACACTCGTGTACACAGAATTTCTCTCTTTTATCAGAGTCCTAACTCTCAGGTTTGATTTTATAATATGTTCAACTTCTAATGTGAAATAGCAGTGTCATTCTTTTATGTATCCAATACTGCTGTGTTGTGCTACCCAGAAGGTTATTTACCCCTCCTGCTGGCTCGAGAGCACAAAAAATGTTAGGTCTCTGCCTGGTAGTGATTTAAACCTACAAAGGGCACAGCATTTCCTCCACCATAAGCCTGGAGAGACACATTTCTGTCAGATTTCATCAGTTCCCTTTCACTCTCCAGCCACACTCACCCAGACGGAACCTAATAGCCTTTTCTGCAGGAGGCTACATCCCATTCTGCCTTATGATGCAAAAAGTCTGGTTTCTTTCTCATTGGTAAATACCTTGGGGTGATACAAAGATGTCCTGTGCTACCCTGTAAAGCAACCACTGGGTTGTGAAAACACATAATCTGTGCTTAGTATATTCACTTTCTAAAGACATAGGGAGCTGCTCCATTTTCATAAGTGCAAAGGAGGCCAAGCTGGCTGAGATTTAGTGCCATCATTAGAATTCTAAGGAAAATAAAACAAAACAAGCATCAGATGAAAATACTGAAGTCATTAGAAGGGCTAAAGATCAAGTTCCCTTAGCATTCCTCATGCATATTTCATGTGCTTAAAACTGGAATGTACAATGCTTACACAATTAAACTCAGGAAAATCATGGCAAGAAGTCACTGTAAGATTCTCATAGAAACAAAGTGTATTCTAATCTCTCTGTCCTCAAAGCCAGTGGCAATGGCTTTCAGTCAAACTTGCAAAGTTTTGGTCATTGGTCACCCCAGTTTTCTTTTGCTACCTCATTAGTAACGCCCTTCATTTTGGGGCATCTTCCTCCTCTCTTCAACTTCTATATTGCATAAGCATCTCCATGCCCTGTGAATACTGGTGCTGTACAAAGAAGTAACATTTTCTTGTAGATGGAGCTAAAAGCCCTGACTATTTAGAGTAGGAGGTGTGATATAACAAATAGTCAGGGCTTCTAGCTCCATCTACAAGAATATCAATGATATCAACAACTTTCACCCAGCTTTACTAAGTTGCTCTTTTGAGATGCCAGTGTGTTCTAATGTGCCACATTTCCATCAAAATCTGCAGCTATGGGATAGTTTGAGTCTCCAAAGAAGCTGTCTGGGAAATTTCAAATAAAGATTCATGCAGTAGATGTCTCTAAATGGATTTATGGGTTCTCTAAGATATGACAGAGACCAGTCACCGATGCCACCCAAAGGTACAGAGAGAGGATCTGGGCAGCCAAAGAGTAGGGGTGAGGCTTCATGGATTTGATCTTGCCTTCCCAAAACTCTTTTTCCTTTGCTTTTATTTGAATTGATAGATCATGCAGATGTTTTTCCTAATATAATATTTTATTGATTATTTGGGAATTTCACATCATGTACTCTGATCACACTTACTTCCCAGTCCTACCAGACCTGCTCCCAGACCCCACCATTGTGGCCTCTGCACCCCCTCCCCCACAAAAAGAAGAAGAATGAGAAAAGAAAAACCAAATCCAATTTGTGCTGCCCATATACTCACTGGAGCATGAACAAACTCTAAGTGGTCAGCCCCTTAAAGAGAACCGAGTTTGGGCCAGGCAGTAGTGGCTCACGACTTTAATCCCAGCATTCGGGAGGCAGAGGCAGGAGGATCTCTGTGAGTTCGAGACCAACCTTGTCTACAGGAACTAGTTCCAGGACTGGCTCCAGAGCAACACAGAGTAACCCTGTCTCAGAATAACAAAGAAAGAAAATAAATGAAGAAAGAAAGAAAGAACGAAAGAAAGAGAGAATGAACGAAAGAAAGAAAGAAAGAAAGAAAGAAAGAAAGAAAGAAAGAAAGA
>LOEQ01005537.1:47746-58353 GCA_001685075.1 Bramus lutescens | reverse complement strand
CTCTCTGCCCAGCCATATCACTCCTGTCTCCACCTCCCTGGTGCTGGGATTAAACGGATGTAATCCTAAATTCTGGGATTGCCTTTGTGTGAACTGTTTCTCCTTTAGACAGATTCAATCTTGTGTAGCCCAGGGTGGCATTGAACTCACAGAGATCTATCTGCCTGTCTCCTGACTGCTGGTATTGAAGGTGTGTGCCAGCATAGCCTGGCCTCTGTGGCTAACTAGTGGCTTATCTCTGCAGTCTGATCTTCATGTAAGCTTTATTTGTTAGATTATAAACAAAATATCAGGCTGGGCAGTGATGGCGCACACCTTAATCCCAGCATTCTGGGAGGAAGAGGTTAGCAGATCACTGTGAGTTCCAGGCCAGCCTGATCTACAGAGTGAGTTCCAGGACNGGCTCTAAATCTACAGAGAGAAACCCCGTCTCTCAAAAAAAAAAAATGAACAAACAAACAAACCAAAATATCATTACAGCCCACCACAGTTGCTAATGTTTTCCCACTCCCCTCTTGCCCCCACTTCTCTGAGGTCCCAACCCACTGCGCTGCAAGTAAAAGCCTGGGTAACCTGGGCTCATGTGCCCCACCTCATCCCTACCCATTCTACTGCCATCTCAGAACACTGTATACTTCAGCTAAACCGAAATTCCTGTTGTGTCTCCAGTGAACTATATTCTTTCTCATGTCTTTTATACGAAATCTAGATGAACTTGATACCCCATCCTCCTCTGCCTGACCTACAACTCACAGATCTAATGTTTTGTTCACTGTGCAAATATGTCATGCACACTCACCATGTGCCAAATACTCAGGGGTATAAAATGTGTAAGATTAAAATAACATGTAAGATTTAAAGTTGAATATCCCCATGTGTTAGGCATGTAGTACATTTTGTACATAGCTTTTCTTATAACATACAAACAAATGCAAATGTGTAAGAGTGGAGGCTTCCACCGGGAGCTCCTGAGTAGGCTGTGAGTAATAGCCCTGCTTCCTTAGCATTGGCAATCAGACATCAAGGCTCCTGATTGGCTTTGGTTGTTGGGGGCTGGAAATTAAACTCAGGACATCAATATGTCCACCAACCACCCAGCAACATACACACACACACACACACACACACACACACACAGCCAGTTCCTTTGAACTTCAGATGTGACCAAATGGATGAAAGGGTAAGTAAAACGAAACAGCTTTTCTTTCTCCCTTGTTGAATGCCACTGAATGTTATTTAAACTCATCTCACTAAGTTTGGCAATTTGAAGGTTAGATAGAGATTATGGCCTTTTTCTTTTATAATCAGTTTAAATTTTTTTCTGTTTGATATGGCTATTTTATTATTTTTATTACTTTATAAATAATACCAATCAAAATTTCCACTTCCTCTCCTCCTCCCATTTCCCTCCTGCTCGCCCACTCACCCTCCTCCCTCCCCCTCCAGTCCTAAGAGAGGGCAGGGTAACCTGCCCTGTGGGAAGTCCAAGGCCCTCCCCTCTCCATCCAGGCTTAGGAAGGTTTGCATCCAAATAGAATAGGATTCCAAAAAGCCAGTAAGCACAGTACAGACAAATCCCAGTGCCATTGTCCTTGGCTTCCCAGTCTGCCCTAATTGTCAGCCACATTCAGAGGGTCTAGTTTGATCCCATGCTCCTTCAGTCCCAGTCCAGTCGGATTTGGTGAGCTCCTATTAGCTCAGGCACAGTGTCTCAGGGGGTGGACCAAACCCTCATGGTCCTGACTTCCTTGCTCATATTCTCCCTTCTTCCGCTCGCTCTTCAACTGGACCTTGGGAGCTCAGCCCAGTGCTCCGATGTGGATCTCTGTCTCTATCTCCATCCGTCTCCAGATGAAGGTTCTCTCTCTCTCAGTTTAAATTTTAAAACTCAACTTATTAAAAGACTGTGTGTTGCTTTTTTCTTCTTTTTGTATATCATATAAAATAAGAAATTGATAGCATGCTGTAGCTGTTAATAGTCCAAATAAGAAGCACATGAACAGGAGTGTATGTTGACAAAATGAACCAATTGCAATCTTGAAATTACAGAGCTTTGCTATTAAATAGGATTTTAACATTAATTTTATCAAAACTCAGATGCTTGAACTACCACTGTGTGGTAGATTTTCATTTTCCTTACAAAGTTCTTAGTTCTTTGACCTCTAAAAGCATGTTTTATTGTTACTGTTAAAACAAAGAGTCTACACAGCTGAGTTTACCACATCTGGGGTAGTTTGTGGATTGCCCCAGATGCTATGGATACCATCAAAATTAATAAAGATTAAGTTTGAAAAGGAGAAACCTCTTGAGACAGAAATGACAGCTCATCCATGGAGATGACAATCATACAGGTGGTAAGGAAGCCCCATAAGGGTTGGGCAGGGTTCTGTTCTTTTCTTTGCAGGAAAATATTAATCTTCAAAATATCGAGAGACCTTGGTATCTAGATGCCTAAAGGAAAAAAGATCCAGAAAGAATCACCAAGCAAACAGAAATCTGACTTTTGAGGACAGGTTATCTGCAGGGTAAAAATTTCATTACCTGAACATGTGTATATCCCTACTTAAAAATTAAAGCTTGCTTTGGAGTTGGACAATGGCTAGTCTTCTCTAAATCCAAGTATGTTGTTACTAGAAAAATTCAGTGCTTATGTCTCATATCAGGAGCCATCTGGTATGGGACAGAAATAAGAAAAAATTTAAGAAAAATTTTATTTTTCTCCATACCTTTTTTGTTGTCTCTATCGTACCTTTCACTGAATATATGTCTATATGAATAATGTTTAAGTTTTCCACAATGATCAATAAATTTTACTGCAGTAATCTTTTAAGTTTCCAGGAAGAAGAAGGAGCCCCATAACAATGATTCTACCTGGTTGATATGACATCATGATGTTGATAGCACTACTTTAAGATCAGTTTGGGGTACCAGCTGCTCAAAATTATTCCAACTTGGTTAGCTGAAATGGTGCACCTTCTTAAAATGCTCTGGCCAGTACTTCAAATAAGAACTTCAGAAAAACCCTATAGGCTACTCAGAGACAATTTACAATTATAGCAGACAATAATCTTGAAACTTCACCATCATTTTAGTCTTACAGGATCTCGTAGAAAGAACATTGCCCCCATGACAGCTGGAAGTAATTCTAGAAGATGACATCTCCTCTCCCAACAAAGTTTGTCCTCAGAGTTAGGAACATCAATTAGGGGTTAATTATAACTGGTATAGTGTTGGGGGTTGGGGTGGAAATTATGTAGGCTCATGGATCTCTTTGAATAAAAAGGAAAATTGGCAGGGATAATAGGTAGATTAGTGTGAGCTTACTCACACTAATACTAATAGGGAATAATAGAGTGAATACTTGTGAGCTATTATTTATCAACAATTTACATGGTATAGATTCTTGTATATTGATACAAATTCAAATTATATTTATTATATTGAATATTCTCCTATTTCTGTTTACAATATTTGTACACCTATGCAAAGTTATTTTTGTCATATTATATAGATGCATGCTTCTACCTCTGCTTAAGACATTTTGTATATTGATACAATGCTAGGATATATTTGTCATATTGTGAGATACATTTCTACCTCTGATCAAGATACTCATGCATTGTTTATATTTTGAGGTCATTGTCCTCATTTGTTGCACAGTTGTTTAAAGATTGTTTAATATTCTAATATGCGACCTTACTTTTTTCTTATAAAGGAAAACATTTAATTGGGTGGCTTACAGTTCAGAGGTTAGACTAATCAGGTTCTTTAGATACATAGAGATTGTATTCCACATAGATAGATAATCTTCAACCACTTCAAAGAACTATAAAATATGTCATTTAAATAACTTAGGGATCTGTTGATATGAGACATGATTGCTCCTAGCAGCACTGATCTGTTCCCTAAACAATGTTGGGCATTGAAGACACTCCACTTGGAGCTTGTTTTCATCTTGGCAAAACTGGCCTTTAGGCAAAGAACTGCCCATGCCTCAACCACTGACAAAATGCACAGTGTCCTGACAGGATAAGCAGGATACTAAAAGAAAGCCTGTCAAACCTTGCCAAGACAGGGTAAGATGGTTTTGAAAATTTTCCTGCCTCTGAAAATGGTCTGTCAGTTACTCTAGGCCTTAGCCAAAGCTGGTTGCTCCAACATTGCAAATGAGACTTTGGGTGATTGCCTAGGTAACCAGCTGTCTCTACTACTTATTGCATATTTTAGAAGTTGCTTGATTGCACTTCCTGTTTACTCAAGTAACATTACTTCCCTTCTCAGATCTTCGATGGGGCTGAAGATTAGATAGTCGTAGTTACATTCCTCTCATGACTTAGCCAAGCCATTTCTAATACAAGACTTAAACTCCTTAGGATAGGGCAATTATTAAAACATTTAGCATATGTTTCTTATTTGATATTGTTTATGCAGGTTGTAATTCTATTTTTTATACTTGATATTTGTTCTTATTGTATATAGTTTTAGATTAGGCTTAGGGCGCTCTTATTTAGACAAAAAGGGGAGGAGCTGTGAGAAATCCTTCAACCAATAGTATTTAAGATACCAGCCCATTTGGGCATGGTCTCTTGTACTATAAATGTAGATAGAAAGCTTGCATAGACTCTCTCTCTGTCGACTGCTGAATTCAGTTCCTGTTCCCCACTTGTGCAGATGACTGTGATCTGTGAGTCTACCCCTAAATAAAGAACCCTTTATAATACCCAATTCTGAGCTATTGTGGGACTACTTTATAGCGTCCATCTACATTCTTCTGTCAATTCTTTTCTTCTTCATAGGTCAAAATGTCTATTTCCCAAATTCAAATGCCACTTATAAGAATCACATAGTAACATTAGCTAATTATTAACATTTGCATACGGAAAGGAACAAGACTTTATGGGAAAAATTTCAAGGTACTTGTATTGAATCACAGTTTTCAAGGTGTTTTCACTTCTTTTAGCATATTTTATCTGCATAATAACCTAGATAAATATCTTGCTTTTCATTTTACAGGGGGAAAAGCTACCATTATTTATGGTATTTGAACTATTGTTCTGCCATTAACCTTGGGAAACATGACCATGCTATTCTGGAATTCAATGTCTCTCCAAGAATCATTTCAGGTTTGTCTATAATCTGTTCCCTCCCACTTACTAAGCTAGAGACAGTGTCACATGGGGATGATTAGACACTTCAATGGGACAGGAAGTCATTTTGGTATCAGCGGTACTTCTAGACAGGACATGTACTGGTAGAATGCCAATGCAAACATCACAGAAGCATTGAAAACCAGAAGGAGAGAAATAGGAATCTCAGACAAGAAGCTCTGAACTCAAAACCCACCTGTCCCACTTCAGATCTGATCCAAAAATACAACTCCTTTGCATTACTGACCTAAGAAGCTTCTAAACAAACTTGAATTAAAGAGTGCTTTGGCAAACTTTATGATCCTCTCCAGACAATAGTAATCAAAATAAATTATATTTAGCTATCTATTGAGTATCTCCTGCTTATTCTGTGCAGCAATGAGGATGGATAAGAAATCAAAGTCTAAGGGGCTGGTGAGATGGCTCAGTGGGTAAAGATGTTTGTGGCCCCAAGCCTAAATACCTGAGTCCCATCACAGGACTCACATGGTGGAAGGGTGAAAGGACAGAACTGACTTCCACAAGTTGTCATTTGACTTACGTGCACATACACACACACATACACACACACACACACATACAAGAAAAAGTTTAAAAAATGACACTGTGCTCTAAAGTCTTCATTTGGAAGGAATATCAGTAGGTCAATGTCATTTTATATAAGTGGCCAGGTGATAGGCACTTTCTCCTCCACATTCATTCATTTACTAAGGTTGTAGGAGCCTTAAGATGCAGCTAAATAAAGACAACATATCTGCTTTATCTTACTAAGAAAATACAGGCTTTCTGCTGAATATAAAAGAAATCCATGATATCAGGTGAGAAGTGATTTTCAAACTGGTTGGACCAGAAACTGAAAGCTAATTCCTAAAATAATAACCCTACTTAATAGTCTGTTCTTTTGAGGGTGATTAAAAACATGTTTAATTATAGTGGAATCAGTTCTGACTTATACACATTTAATCACTTTGGAGTAAATGGCTCTAAAGTCAGAACAAATAACACTAACCTACTTCACTGAGTTTTTACAAGAATTGCTTAATTAATATTAAAGATTTCGCAAGTCTTCTATGACTGTAGCCTTAGAAACCTAGAGACTCAAGTTTTAGCCAGGTTCTGCTGACAGAGGCTGTGTGACCTACAGTGATTCATTTAACTTCTCTGGGCTTGATTTCTCCAACTTTAAAATGCGGGAGAATTGGGTCTTTACTTTTGAGCCTAGCATTCTAATACTCTGGAACTCACCATCATCGTATACTTTTCAGCAGCTGAAAACTGCAAGAATCTTTTCTAGCGCCCCAAACTGGGATTTCTGAAAATTTTTACAAAATGTCTTGTCATCTCTAGACACAGTCAGTTGAACATACTGACCTCAGCAAAACTGTCAAACTGAGAACCGAGTACAAAAGACAAGTTGGGTGTGGTGGTAACACTCAGGAGGCTGAGACAAGAGGATCGAGTGTTTGATCCCAGTTTGAGCTACACAGCAAGGATGAGTCTCAAAAAGACACTATTCTCATCCTCATCCCTCAAAAATTACAGAGAACAGAACACAGTGTCGTGAAGATATGAAGAGAAGGGAAAGCATGGCGTCTAGACTTACGTTCATCACCAAGTAAACAGAAGGCACTGCCTATCAATGCAGGTCCACACTTCCTCTTTCCCATCCATCTTTTCTGTGTTTTTGTTTCCCAGGGATATCATTAATATGTCTCTTCCATAAAATGGGTCAGAGATGCTTACTACCAGCCACAGAACACTATGACTATTTATAAGAGGACTGGAAAGGTGGTTTTTTAAGAAAATTGCATAATATTGGGTAGAAAGAAATACGCAATTTAGAGGAAGCTAAAAATACAATATACCAAAAATGGGATAATTATAGACCAAAATGTCAACAGTGTTGGTGTCTAGGTAGTAGACTTCCTCCTTTCACTTTAGTATTTGAAATACTTTAATGGAAACTAGTGGTGAGCACCTGTGTGGTTCCAGTTACTCGAGAAGCTAAGATGGGAGAATTAAGTGAGGAGAGGGATTTGAGGCCAGCCTGAGCAAAACCAAAAGATCCTGTCACCAATAAGCAGATAAGTAAAACAAAAAGCAATGGGCATGTTTTAATAATTAGAACACACACATATATATCATGTTTATATTGATATATCTTTATTTAAAATACTAAGTAAATCTGTATTTGTATTTAGAAAAATGAAGTAGATTGGTCCCCAAACATCACTTGATTATTGCCACTGCTTCTGGTTACATTCCAGAACATAACAGTAAGACCCTATTGCTGAAGATATCACATACCTGAGTCATAGAACATGCAGAAATCAAGGCGGTACAGACCTGGAAGCTTCATTTCTACTGGTGAGCTTTTATAGTGCTAAAGGTGCTATGCAAGCAACTGCAGGAGAAAAGTAATCATCAGTTATATCCAGCTGTGAGCCCTTCAAGTACACTAAAGGATAGCCTGGCAATGCATGCCCACTAGTGCAATAATGGCATGAGCATCATGGAAGAAACCAACCACTATAAATCCAATTTCTAATTGGGTTTAAGTCCTACTCCACAAGATAAAATACACAACTAGCACCATTATTGGGCCAAGTAATTATAGCTAAACAAGTCGTAAGCCCTTGGGGAGAGCCTACCACTATTATGCTGCTAAATTAACATAATATTAAACTGACTTCTAATAACTTGTCATCTCTCAACCCTCATCAGAGAAGTTTCTATTTGCAGTAGATAGTGATTAGCACAAAGACCTGTAACTAACCAAGGTGCAGAGTATAAAAACGAGACTGCAGAATGTTCAGCCCTAAAGGAGCTATGTATATAACAACCCACACACCAAGGTTCAGGAATCCTTGTGGAAGAGAGGCAGAACGAGTGTAAGAGCCAGAGGTGGTGGATGACTCCAAGGAAACAGTGTCTCCTAGACACAGCTAGGGCAGTTGCACATATGATCTTACAGCATTTGCAACAGCACGTACAAAACGTTTACAAGCCCAAACCAGACCAAATTCCAGCATAGAGAGGGGAAGTTGGGTATACAACCCATCCCTAGCTGTGGAGCTATTAACAGTTCTTAGCTGCTCAAGAGAGAAACAGATTTCTCTAAGAGTATAGACCCTGGTAAATCAACAATGCTCCAGTAGAAAATTATACATCCAAGAAAATTAATTGATCTGGAAAGATTTTTTTAAGGGACACAAAGTTCTATATGTAGGGAAGGGGTTTATATGGGAAGAGGTGGGGAAGAGGTGAACATAAAAATATCAAAATACATAGTACAAAACTCTTGAAGAACTAATTTTAAATAGATGGCCTCCAGTGATCTCTGTTTCCTACTATTTGTCCATTTGTTACACCTCCTTCTAAGTGTGAGCAGAATCTATTGACCCAATTTAAGTCATAGAATGCAGGAAAATCATGTGGGCCATTCCTTTCAAAATCAGGTTGTAAGACAATTGACTTTTATCTAGTTGATATCTTTCCTTCTTCTACTCTTCCTACTCTTTCTTCCTCTTCTTCTTCCCTCTCTACATTCCCTCACTTCCTTATTCCCTTCACTACCCATATGTAAAGATCTGCACTAGGTTTCTAGCCAATGGCCATTGAGGAACTGAGGTCTTCCATCAATAGCTCTTTATTATTTAATCCTTAAATCTTACTTTCTGTAGAAAGACACTTAAAAAAAAGAGTCTCCCTCAGTTGAACTTTCACACTGTAACTTCATGAGACCCCTTCACAAACTGTACACAGATTCTTCACACACATAAGCAAGCAAGCACGCGCGTGCACACACACACACACACACACACATACACACACATGTGAGGTAATGTCTTGTTTAAAGATGCCAAATTTTGAGATATAAATAACTAGTCCAGCGGCCAATCTTCCACCTCCATTACCATTTCATCAGGCTTGAAGTCTCCGATTCTATATAACAACGGCTCCCCTACATGGATTCCCTCTGCAGCCTACTCGGACTTTAACCCCCAACATCGCCACTCCCACATCTGAATACCCTCCTCATACCACTTCGGCTCTGAGAACCCAGGCCATGGGCTGTCTTTGCCTGTCTCCTCACTAGACAGTCACTGCACAGGGATGCCTTCATCCACCAGCTTGACTCTAACTCCTCCTGGTAGCACCTGCAACAGAAACACCCTTCTCTCTGCTTGGTCTCTGACATTCCAATCCAGCTGCCTCTCCCTGCTCCCACCACCGTCCACTGCAGATGGCTTACTTGCTCTCCCCTCACATAATGCTTTAAGACTGAACTGCCCAAGAAAGAATGGGGCATTGGCAGGGTGTGTGTGCTTTGAGTTTTGATATATGTGATATGTATGACTCTCTGAGGACCTTAACATCTGTTAACATTAGTGACTCTCACCCTCCCATTGTCTTCTCTCTAGGGAACTGATGGGTTTTCCTTTCTAGTATTGTTCCTAGGTTTATTCCAAACGAAATGTCATACCTTTCTAAAACATACCTTCTGAGCTTTATTAATATATCTAAATAAGGAACATTCCCTCCCTTAAAATGCAAATATCTTCCATATTCACTGATAGGTATAGAGTTTATATTCTTGGTCTGGAAATTGTAATATAGAGAAGTATAAAAAGGAAAGGGGCGGGACTGAAGAGATAGCTCAGCAGTTAAGAGCACTGGCTGCTCTTTCAGATGACCCAGGTTCAATTCCTAACTTCTATATGGTAGCTCACAACTGTCTGTAAATCCAGTTCCAGGGTATCCAGCATCCTCACACAGACATACATGCAGGCAAAATACCAATGCACATTTTTATTTTATTTATTTTTATTTTATTTTTATTAAAAGGGAAAGGGGGTATTTGTTCAGAAACAACCGTCATCAATATGCTGTCATAGAGTTTGTGATGCATGTTTTAATTGTGCAACTACAGGAACTCTTTTCAAAAAGAGTTCTCTTACGCTGTGTGGCAGTCTGGATCACTAACAACCTGACCTAGGAGGAGCTCGCTGTTTCTCAGCCCATCATCTAGTTTGCAAGTTACAATCTGTGCTTGAGAGTGTGTTTACTCCACCTGCTGCTCTGAGCACTCTGGCCTTTTGTTTCAGTCCCTTAGGGTAATGCGGAGAAACCTCTGTCCCATTCTTCCTGGCAGGCTATCTTTGTCCAGACCAAGCCAGCTCTTTAAGAGTGATTTGCACTTGGATTTCCATACAGCTCTTTATTGTGTCATCAAAATACAGTCTTTTAAAAAATGTCTGGGGAAATACAAAGACAAGCATGATTACTAGGATAAAAATAAAAATAAACTGGCATGCTCATGGAAAGAAAATATCATATCTGAGATCTTTACAGTGGCACTGTGTTGACTGATGAGTTTCCTGTTTGCTGACCTCTAAAAAGATAAACTGGGGGGCTGGAGAGATGGCTCAGAGGTTAAGAGCATTGCCTGCTCTTCCA
>LOEQ01005536.1:59208-76123 GCA_001685075.1 Bramus lutescens | reverse complement strand
CGAGACAGGGTTTCTCTGTAGCTTTGGAGCCTGTCCTGGGACTAGCTCTTGTAGTATTGAACTCATAGAGATCCACCTGCCTCTACCTCCCGAGTGCTGGGATTAAAAGCGTTTCATGTCATTATTTGAGCATTAGTAGGAGGATAAAATATATATTACTTAAATGTTTGTCAGTGTGATTTATAACTTGTAAATATTCCATATGTTATTGGGTCATAATTTGTTCATTTTTCCTGGGTCTGCCCACAAGGAAGGTGTGCAGTTCTCTCAGTGTGGGTTGTCTCTGCTTCTCTGGCCGACATTAACACAAAGACATGCAGAGCAGCAGGACCTAGTGGGGTGGCACCTTTAACACATTGTGTGTTGGACATCCACTCCTCCATAGTGCCGTGGTGTCAGAGAACATCCCAGACTTGGTCACTTGCAGAGAGTTTTAGTTCACACCCTCACCCCTTGACCACACATTCTCTTATTGCCGGAACCCCCTTTGCCTGGTGAAAGCTCTTAATAGAACATTACCAAGAAAGTTCATTCCCAGCTATTTTCCTCAGAATCTGTCTAAGCCATGCTCACATCAAGTTCCTTGCCCAAGAATACATTCAGCCAGTAAATCAGCTTGCCTTGCCCACCCTCCACTCCCATTATACTTAGCATTAAAATGAGCAAGAAAGCAGTTTCCTGGGAAGAGATGAGAAGCCTCTGTAATAAATGTGCAATCATGCTGGGCAGTGGTGGCACACATCTTTAATCCCAGCACTCGGGAGGCAGAGACAGGTCGATCTCTGTGCGTTTGAGGCCAGCCTGGTCTACAGAGTGAGTTTCGGGACAGGGTCCAAAGTTAGAGAGAAACTGTGTCTAGAAAAACCAAAACCAACCAACCAACCAAACAGCAACAACAACAAATGTTCAAGCACAATGCTGGCCTCCCATTCTTCACGCCCTCCTCTTTTTCTGGGAACTGGGAAGAGAGAGTAGGGGGGTGGTAGCTGTTTTCACTCCTGGTTCCAAGAAGGTGTCTGCAATGCTTGAGGGTGCTTTGAGCTTCATTCCTGTTCATTTGTGTGTGTGCTTGGTTTGTTTCATTTGTTTGTTTTTTGAGTCAGGGTCTCTACGTAGCCCTGGCTGCCCTGGAACTCATTATGTAGACCAGGTTGGCCTCAGACTCAGAGATTTGTCTGTCTCTGCCTCCTAAGTTCTGGAATGGATAAAAGGTAGCATTTAAAAAAATCGATCTCCTTCATCAAATTATAACCCTATTTATCTGATAATACTTTTTTATTATAACTTCTTTTCCCAAAATATTCTTCCTCCATTGTTCTATAATTTTGACTGTCCATTTTAAAATTTTCTTTCCTTTTTCCTTCACTGCTTACTTCCTTCCATTTCCACTTAAAACACTCCTAAGTTTAAATTAGCTATTTACATCTATGTCTCACTTATTAAAGATACTTGTATATCAGGGGTGGGTTTTGAGACAGAGTCTCTCTGGGTAGCCCCTAATGTCCTTGAACACAGGTTGCACTTGTCACAACCTTAAGTTCTGGGATTAAAAGTATGTTCCTTCATGCCTGGCTAAACTAATTTTGGGAAGGCCTGAAGTATTAGCTCATTTGCAATTGTATGAATTCAGGACAGCCTATAGCCTGTGCCTTCTCAGGCTCTCACTCTGGGACTCACCATAGTGACTCAGATTCTCTGCAATAATGATTCATAGTCTCATTTTTTTCTTTCTTTTTCTAAAACTTATTTTATTATTTTGTGTGTGAATGTGCATGTATTTGTGTATTGCTTTCATGGACATCTGTGTGCCTTGTGTGTGCAGTGTCCTCAGAAGCAAGAATACAGCACTCGATTCCCTTGAACTGGAGTTATAGATGGTTGTGACCCACCATGTAGGCTCTGGGAATTGAACTCAGGACCTATAAAAGAGCAGCCAGCACTCTTAGCATTGTGAGGAGGCTGCTTGTTCATTTCCCAGCCGCCCAGACTCCTGAAATTATCACACAGAAACTTTATTAATTAAATCACTGCTTGGCCAATTAGCTCTAGCTTCTTATGGGTTAGCTCTTACATCTTAATTTAACCCATTTCTATTAATCAGTGTATTGCCACATGGCTGTGGTTTACCAGCAAGGTTCCATCCAGCATCTACCTCTGGTGGGGCTACTTGGCTTCTCCCTGACTCTGCCTTCTTTCTCCCAGCATTTGGTTTAGTTTCCCCCACCTAACTCTATTCTACCCTATCACAGGCCAATGCAGATTCTTTATTCATTAACCAATAAAAGCAACACATATGCAGAAGGATTTCCTACATCATCTTCCATTTTCTGTTTAAATAAAAAGGAAGGTTTTAACTTTAACATAGTAAAATTACATACAACGAAACAGGTATCAAGTAAGAATTACAGTTACAATATTTATATCTACTTTATCTTNCTGTTTAAATAAAAAGGAAGGTTTTAACTTTAACATAGTAAAATTACATACAACGAAACAGGTATCAAGTAAGAATTACAGTTACAATATTTATATCTACTTTATCTTTTATCATAACTAAGGAAAACTAGTTAATTATAACTATCTATTCTTCAACTCCACGAAAGACTCCAGAAGGAAATAATATTACCTAAGTAAACAACAAGTGCATTGTAAGCAGCTTCCAAAACTCTAGAATTGAAAGAGACATCTTGCTGCCTGTACAGTCACCCAAAGTTCTTCTGTACCATTGCGGCATCCATCTTCAGCCTACAGGCTCATAGTATCCAGCAGACTTTTCCACAAAACAGGAAATTTCAAAGACAGTTCCACCTATATTGGCAGTTTGTCAGTCACATTTTTTCTGTGTCCTGCAGAATGTCTTGCAGACTCTTTCATGAAGCAGGAATCCTGAAGGATCATCTTACCTTTTTAAGTTCAGCAGTCATTTTTCTGTGGATCCTGCAAGTCCAGTCAAGCAGTTCAGGCAAGAGCAGTTTCTTGCCCCAATACCTAACAAACTCCATAAGGAGCCTCTTCGAAAATAATCATCCTCTTGAAGTAGATTGGTGCTGCCAGGAGTAGATGTGTCTCATTGTCATGATAAGTCCTAAATTCTTAAAACATTTTAAATGCCATATTCTGAGAGTCTCCGAAAGATTTGAAGAATGCCTATCTAACTGAAATATATCTCTATGTATCTAGAAAACCTAACTAAAATGACTACAAGCTTGATTATTATAGATAACTATCTATTAACCTATATTTCTTAATTATACATTTCATTTTTAAAGGAACTGCACAAACATAATACGTTAATCAAGAGCAGAAATAGACATACAAAAATTGACCTTAAATTCGTATCAATAGAACAAGATCCATGCCAATGGAAATCTCTATAGCATATCCCCCTTTAAATGTAAACAAACATTTATAAACAATATTTTGGAATTTGGGCATAGTTCTCTCCAAACTGCTTCCTGTTTTTTGTTGGGCAAAGTAATTTTTGGGGGTGTTCACAGCAACCTTTCTAGGGGTCTTGGTCCATCAAACGACATTAGTCTAGAAGGATTCCAAAGGTTCTCATCCTCTGTGGAAACAAAAGCAGAACCTCTTTTCCAAAGCAACAAATCCTTATACTCAAAATTTGAAGTCAAGAAACCTTTAAAACATATATGCTGGTTTAGCTTAGCAGTCCCCCAAATCAAATGTGTCTCTGCAGTCAAAAAATTCAAAGAAAACACAATAATATACATAATCCAAACTCTCTGTGTATTTTCTGTCTTTACATGGCTTATTTTTCTTTATTCCTTTAAATCTATGACTGTCTATACTCTGTCTCTTTAAAGACTTTGTTTTTTAAGTGATTTACTTCTTTTTAAAGCTCTCTATAACTCTTTTTCTTCTCTCTCTCAAGCCTATGTACATTTATCCAACACTATGAGCCATTTAGAGGTCTTTTTTCATCTGAATCTGTCTTTATTTTGTATTTGTAAGTATTTCCTGACCAGAAGCACCCTTTTTTTAGTGCTAAGTGGGCATGGCTAGAGACAACATGGCCCTGCCTGCTTGCTCTGCCCAGTCCAACATGGCAGAGGCATGTTTACTGTCTCTGAGAGCCATGTACATTGCCCTATTTTTAGGCACACAGCTGGTCTCTGATGCCATTAAGCAAGTTGCAGCACTCTGCTCACAAATCCCATTTAAATGCTCTGTAGCTGAACCTCCTGAGTCAGAACCATTTATGCCGGTGAACCAGGAAGCCACTGTTTTTTAAAGAAACTACTCAGTTTTTACTGGACCTCTCTTAAAGCAGCCACGGCACCCCTGCTCACCGCGAGCCCATCTAGAAAAAAAATGCCACTAAACTTTGTTGCTGTTTTTTTTTTAGTGTCTAGAATTCTTTTCCATGCCCTCTCAGGTTTTATGTGAATTTAGATAGCACACATTGGAGCACCAATTTGTTGTGAAGAGGTGATGGTATGACCTAGATTGTCATTGACAGACAGACACTTGTGATCACCCTTCTGTTTCATACGGTTTTGGAAAGTAGTGGTCAGCCAGGCAGAGCTGGAATATTGTGTGTGTGTGTGTTGTGAAATATTATTTTAAGAAGTGTTAGATTTGTTTATGTTGTAGAATATTTGCTTAATGATGCAAATATGTATTACATTCTTTTATGTTGCATTTGTTTAACTCTATGAAGATGTGCTACTTTGCCTATCTAAAACACTTGATTAGTCTAATGAAGATCTGAACAGCCAATAGCAAGGCAGAATCAAGAATAGGTGGGGCTGGCAGGCAGAGAGGTATTGTAGAATAATCCTATTGTACACTGTAAAGATTTGCCACTCAGACTGGTTTAATAAAACACTCTTTGGCCAGTAGCCAGGTAGGAAGCATAGGCAGGCTGACCAAACTAAGGATTATGGAGAGGAGAAGGGCAGAGAAAGGAGTTACCAGCCAGATGCAGAGGGAACAGAAGATGGATGTGTCATGCTAACAAAGTTAGCAGAGCATAAATAAGGAATATGGATTAACTTAAAATATAAGAGCTAGTTAGTAGTAAGCCTGAGCTATTGACTGAGCATTTACAAATAATATGTCTCTGTGTGGTAATTTGGAATCAGCTGCTGTGCTGGGGAGCAGGCAGTCAGGATGGAAAAACTTTCAAGAAAAGATCAAGAAACAAGAAAAGAAGGAACAAAAACAAGGAGAGGAGGATGCTAGGGGCTAGCCACCCAGCCACCCAGCCAGCCACAGAATAAGAGTGAAAGTAAGATTTATAGAAGTAAGAAAAGAAAAATGGGATAATTTAAGTTAAAAAAGAAGCTAGTTAGAAATAAGCCAAGCTAAGGCCAGGCATTTATAAGAAAGGATGTTTCCGTGTAATATGTTTGGAAGCTAGGTGGCAGACCCCCAAAAGATTAAAAAGAGTATTTAAAAAAACCCAACTATGTTTGTGTGCACGCACATGCTTACATATGTATGTGCAGCCATATGTGCATGTATGTGGGTGCACATGTAGGCTAGAGGCCCACCTTAGGTGTTAGTCTTCAGTTCAGTTTTCATTAAGACCACAAATGGGGGAGGTCATAAAGCAATACATGACAATTTGAAAATCTTTCACAGTGGTCCTGGGATTAAAGGCATAGCTTGTTTCTATTTTTCTGTGGCCTTCTTTTGTTATTTTTTATTTTTAATTTAACCTTTATTTTATGTGTATGGGTATCTTGCTTGCAGGCATGTCTGTGGACTACATGCATGCAGTGCCCATGGAGAACAGAATCAGACCCCCTGGAACTGGAGTGACAAATAGTAGTGAATTGCCATGTAGATGCTGGGAATTGAACCTGGATCCTCTAGAAGAGCAGCCGATGAGTGCTCTTAACCACTGAGTCATCTCTGCAGTTGTGTTGAGAGTTCCTTTCATCTGATAATGAATGTCTATGTTTAGGTACCTAGAGCTCTCATCTACATGATCTTTCCTAGGCTTCAAACACTCTCCAAAGCTGGAGACAATAAGACTATCACTTATTAATCACATGGTGACTATCCAGCTATATATAGAACTATCCTAGTAAAACAGTAGCCATCTTTAAGAGTTCTACTGGGCTATTGACTGTTGAGGTTCCCTTGTAAAAGGAGGGGTTGGGTGGGTCATGGGAGAATCTAGCCACCCCTCCTAACCAGCTGTATGCTATTCTGCCCTACTTTCATGTGGCCTCTTGGGGGTAGGACTGGAGATAGAGGTGGGAAGGAGCAGGGGAGGGCACCATTTAAGCTGCTGGCTCTAGGAAGGCCATTATTTCTGCTACACAGACTTGCCAGGGCATCTTTTCCAGAGGGGAATGCTCATATTCCTATAAGTAATCACTCACCTAGGTTCTGTAAGTCAGTCAGTAAACTCACTGGTTCCCCAGAGTGAACTTACAACAGTGCCTCAGTTTGTCATAGGAATCTTAGGAGTAGGGGTAGATATTGTTTGTGTCTCCCCCTGGGAAGGAATCTTAGCAACACAAGCATCTTACCTTACATAGGTTTTCCTGTGTGTGTGTGTGTGTGTGTGTGTGTGTTTACCAGATAGCCTAGGCTCCCTTTTAGTGGAAGTTTCTGTTCCACAAGCCACTACTAAGTAACCACACAGAGGCTTAATAGTAATTAGAAATGCTCAGCCAATAGCTCAGGCTTATTACTAGCTAACTCTTTCATTTTAAATTAACCCATATTTTTATCTGTGCTTTGCCACATAGCTTGGTACCTTTTCTCAGTACAGCATGCCCATCTTGTTTCTTCCTGCATCTCTTGCCAACTCCTGACTCTGCCATTCTTCCTCCCAGCATTCTCAGTTTGATTCTCCCACCCACTCTCTCCTGCCCAGCTATAGGCCAGTTAGTTCTTTATTAATCAATGAGAGTAATGCATTTCCACAATGTACAGAAGGATTATTCCACAGTAGTTCCCCTTAAACTTAATATGCATATAGCTGAGGTTATATTCACAGAAACTTGAACTTCTGCTCCTCCTTCCTCTACCTCCAGAGCATGGAGATGGCAGGCACCTACCACCATGTTTGTTTTTGCAGTACTCAGATTGAACTGAGTACTTTTGTGCATTTACTTAATCCTTCCACCCTCCCTGGAGGGTCAGTGGTATTATTATTGCCATTTTACAACCAAGAGAACTCAGAAATGAGAAGATTCACCTGTCCTACTGCTGGTGTCAATTGGAATTGATTTTATGGGACCCAGGTACTGTATTGCAAACCCTGGAGTAACTTGAAGTTGTGGTGATTTTCTCTCTAGTCCCCCAATCTGTGACTGACTCTAGGAATGCGTTGATATTTACTTAATCCTTTCCAAGTATAAAAGGGTTGTAATGAGGTCCTTCTCTGGCAGCTGTTTCCTGAGTGCCTTTTCCTCCCTCCCCCATCCTGCATCTCTCTAAAACAGCTCAACATGTGTTGTGGTGGAGGGCCTGATGGTGACATCTGTTCATTTGGCTCTCCTACTCACTTTCCTTGAATTGTACTGTAGACTGTGATGTTTCTTCCCAACTTTCCTCTTGCTCATTGGCTCAGAGTTACGCTTGCGCTGTCATCTCTAGGCTGAGATTCTAGAGCTGGGTGGATGAACCTTACCCTAGTGACAAGGAATGCTCTTGATTATGTCCAGTGCTTCCAGATGAGTACCTCTCAAATGTCAGAAGCTGCCTCTAGTGATGTAGTAGAAGGTCACCTGATTACACCTTCTCACAGAAGCTGGATTAGCAGGAGGGGGTGCTTCCAGGTACCAGGAAGTGCTGGGTACTGGAGACATAGAAATAAAGGCAAGAGAACCCTTACCCTAAATAAACAATGGGGAGTTGAATATGATAGCTAAGTTTTTGAGCTTCTAGATGCTAACCTTAATTGCTTTAGAACAATATAATTCATATCAAAGTCACAAAATCACCCATTATAATAGGAGTGATTGTGAAATTAACATAATTCCTATAGCCTTTTGGGAATAATCAAAGGAAGAGAAGAGGACAGCTCACAATGAAAAAAAATTCAGAGATGGTGGTGCATGCCTTTAATCCAGCACTTTGGAGACAGAGGCAGGTGGATCTCTGTGAACAGAAAGAGAGATGTCTTAATTTACTACTGTGTCTCCTGTCTTAGAATGTTTTACATGGCTGGAAAAGGACTGGGGAAAGAAGTATTTCTTAGCCAGGCGGTGGTGGTGCACGCCTTTAATCCTAGCACTCAAGAGGCAGAGGCAGGCTGATCTTTGTGAGTTCAAGACCAGCCTGGTCTACAAGAGCTAGTTCCAGGACAGGCTCTAAAGCTACAGAGAACCAAAAAAAAAAAATCCAAACAACCCCCCCAAAAAAAACCCCCAAAATTCTGGTTGAGATGAGGAAGCCCATCCTCATCAGCAGACTGGAATTGTGAGTTAAGGGCTTCTGGAATCCCTATCTCTGTTTATATTTCTGCCATTCCTGCTAGGTGTACCTAGTATATCACAATTCTGAAAATACACGCCCCCTGGCCCCATTCCCAGGTAAAAATTTAAGCAGAATTGGACCAGAGAGGAAAAGGTAAGGCTATTACTGAAACCAAAGCAGTCATTTTACTGGAAGCCATTGAGTAGGTAGGGTCACAGAGACAAATGAAAAACTATAGGAAGCCAAAAGAAGGTGCAGTCATTTTGTGGCATGGAAGATATGTCTGGAGTTGGAAGGAAGGGAAACTAAAGCCATGAGGAAAAGCAAGTTGAAGGGAGTGTTCTTGAACAAGGGTAAGAGCACCTAGGAGGTTTGAATGACATCACCCGGTAGGAGATGCCTCCAGCAAAGGACTGAACTGCAAACAGAATAGGCAGGTACCTGGTAACCCAAGGGGCTGATGTATACAGGGCAGAAATGTGCTACATGACCACTGAGCTGGGTGGGAAGTGGAAGGAGGTAGGGCTGCGTAGAAGACTGAGGAAAGGAGAAGCTAAGACATAGGGAGACAGGAAGTGGTTGGGGAGGAAAGAGCAGGCTAGACACTTAGTGGGAGAGGTCAGGGCTACAAGCTCAGTGATACCACGAGCAGCAAGAACAATAATAGTACTCAGACGAGTTAGAGGTACTTCCTGCAACCCAAGCAACCAAAGCCTCAAATTCTCTTACATGGAAGCAAGCACCGTGAAAAAGAACTTCCAATATCTGTTAAAGAGGAACAAAAAGCAGAGGAAGAAGAGATGGGTTAACTAGGAAGTCATGGAATGCTCTGTGATGGCATTTGGAACCGGGTGCATGGAAGTGGACTAAGAGAACCCCAGGAACAGCAGGAACCTGCTATAGAGGGTTGACTCTCAGGTTTTCCAGTGCCTGTGAATGTGACCTCATCATGAAACAAGATGTAAGTAATTCTGGTAAAGATCCTCACTTTTATTTTGTTGTTTTTGAGATAGGGTCTCATACTGTAGTCCAGACAATTATGGATATCTCTCTATATAGCCCCTCTTTATTTAAGCTAGTCTTGAATACGCCACCATGCCCTGCAGATAAGAGATCTTTAAGGGAGGATAACATGGCTCATTAGATAAAAGTGCTTACTGTTAAATCATGGGCACTGAGACACAGGAAGAGGTCTGTTGGGATGGAGGTGGAGACTGGTGTTGTGTTACCAAAAACAAGGGACATTCGAACTGTTAGAAGCTAGAAGTGGCAAGCAAGATTTCCCCTAGGACCTTTGGAAGAAGCTCCCCTCTACAGACGCCTTAATTTTGGACTTCAACCCTCCAGAACTGCCAGAGGGTGCATTTTTTGTTTTCTCCTGCTGGCTTTGTGCTGATCTGTTTGGCAGTCGTAAGACACCAAACCACCTGCTGTGATTCCAGCAACTACAGACAGCATTTGTGAGCAAAGGTGAGACAGTCCAAGCAATCCCAAAGAAAGGGTGATACAAGGTGGGGTCTGACCATGGTGGTCAAGATGGAAAGCCAAGAGCCAGAATGCTAGAGTTGGAAGAGTTTAGCCCACCCTACCCGTCCTTTATGTGTGTGAGTGCCAGTGGAGGCCAGAAGAGAGAGACTGTTGGATTCCCTGCGTCAGGGTTACAGGTCGTTTATGAGATACCTGCCTAACATGGGTCCTCCGGAAGATCAGCAAGTGCTCTTAACTGTTGAGCCGTCTCACCAATCTGGAGTTTAAACACTCACATCGAGAGCCACAGGGAGAGGACGACCGGAGTCAGCACTAGGGGTGAAGAAAGGGAGCAGGAAAAGGGGCGGTGGAGGAAACTGCCACGTACCAGGTCCTGGCAATGGTGCAACCCCCAAGTGGTTCCAGGCCCAGTGTGGGCCTGGAGACCTGGAGCAGAGTTGAAGGCCCTTCATAACGAGACTGGGAAGCTCAGAGGTCAGAGAGTCAGAAGATGAGACTATCTGAAGATTGTGGTGGAAGGATCCAGAAGGGAAAGCCAGTCTGATGAAGGGTCGTCAGAGGAGAGGGCGTGCTATGGAGGTCAGAGGAGTGGTGGAAGGGTGTTCCCAACACGTGACAAAAACTCAAAGAGCGGATTGACAAGAATGGAAGAATGTTCTAGAACTGACTTTGGAAAAAGGGGAAGACCGGTTCTCATCTTTCCCAGGAGCCCCAAAAGTCAGAAAAGGTGAGGTTTTCTCGGGATGGCTCAGAAAACATATGTAGTCTGTAGGTCTGTATAAAGCCAGGCTCTGGGTTTTTAAAGGAAATTTAACCCAGACCTTTTTCTTTTTCTTTTTTTTTTTTTTTTAAGTTTTTAAGACCGGGCTTCTCTGTGTAGCCCGACTGTCCTTGTTCTGTAGACCAGGCTGGCCTCGAACTCAGAGATCCACTTGCATCTGCCTACAGACTGCTGGGATTAAGAGTGTGCATGCACCAACAAGACCAGTAAGCCAGAGCTTTTGAGACCCAATCCCAGCAGTCGAGAAAACATAGTCAGCAAAAATTCAAAATACTTCTCTCTTCAGTTAAAAAAAAAAACAACAAAACAACGAAGCACCAAGGGGAGACGTGTGCATTATTAATGCGCGGCAAAAATCTTTAAAATATTCTCTCTCCACGAGGACAGCTGCTCTCTATAATTAACCTGCTCGCACACACCCTTGCTCCTCAGCACCCAAGGCACTTCTGGGTGAGAAACACCTGGACTGCGTTGAGCACAGCTGACAGAGCCCAGCTGCCGCCCTGGAATTTACTGTGAATTTATGTGGAGCCACACCTGCCTCCTGCTGCTCTCAGCTGACCCTGAGCAGGAATGCTTCGGTTCTCGAACTCCCCCACAACCTTGCTAAACTCCCCTTAAATCGGCAAGGGAAGGGGGGGGGGAAGGTGTCATTCACTTTCCCCACCTTAACCTGCAATTCAAGCTCACACTGCAACCGGAGGGCTCTCCTGTCCTGTTCCCTCTCAGCCTTGGTTCTCTGTGTGATTGCCTTTTATGTGCCTAATTCTCCTCTGAAGAAACAGACTATATATGCATCTTCCACTTAGCTGCTTCGTCCCATTGCACTCAGCCTTGCTCAAGGCAGTCACCAAGCAAGCAGGAATGGCCAGAAAACATTGATATATCATCCTTTATTCTTCAAGAAGTTAGGGCAGAAACAAAATATGCAGGTTCTGATGCAGGGTAGATTGGGGTTCTCTTTTTGCGTTCTCAGTCTCACTGATAAAATAACTTATGAACAGACTCAAATGGAAGCTACAGGACAATTTTATTCCTGTAAAATCCCCACTCCCAGCCCCACCCCAAGCAGACCAGCTGTAAGGCTCAGCAGCTGCCTGAAGGAGGGGAAAAGAAAAAGCCTGCAGGGAGGTAAGAACCGCTGTGGACAAGTGTGAAGAGGTGCAAAGCTGCTTCAGAGAAAGCAAGGAGGTCCAAACTGCTGGGGAGGCCCAAAGACTAAGGGGAAACATACTCAGAGAAGAGACAGATGGAAGAAAAGAGAAAGTTATGCTTTCCTGAGTAATTTAGAAAAGCCAGCAGACTTGCATGGCTTCAGCCTAGCTAGCTGCGGGACTAATTGGCCTGCCTGTCTTTTTGTAAGGGAACCCACCTTCCTAAGTGTGGTCCCTTGGCCAGGAGACCGACTTGCCGGACTCGACTGTCAGTAAGCCACCCCGACCAGAGACATCTCTGGCCCAGTTCTCTCAAATGGCTTTGACAGTTCTTATCCACCCCTTGTGGTAGGGTGCAAATAAATACCACCGAGTTACTCTCCTTACACCCTGAGGCATTCGAGGGAAAATTCTGAATAAATAAGACTGTCTACTTAAGTCAGGCATGGTGGTTCATATCTTTAATCCCAGCACACAACCTGGTGAGATCATGTCTTAAAAAAAAAAAGACTGTCTACTTTAGGAAACTATGAGTGATCTATTAGACAACAATTTAGTAAACACTTCACATTCGCCAAGCCTCATGTTCAGTTTTATGGATTTTCTCACAATCAAGCCATGTAATTCTATGACACAAAATTACCCCCACTATGTTTTTACCAGGAAATTAGGGAGGAGCAAAGTCTACATATGGACATCCTCTGGATTTTTTTTTTTTTTTGAGACAGGGTTTTTCCATGTAGCTTTGAAGCCTGTCCTGGAACTTGCTCTATAGACCAGGTTGGCCTCAAACTCACAGAGATCTGCCTGTCTCTGCCTCCCGAGTGCTGGGATTAAAGGCATGTGCCACCACCGCTGGGACATCCTCCGGATTTTTATCTGTCTCGAAAAACAAGAGAACTAATGACAGAGCTGGGTGGCTCCTGTCTCTTGATGGAGAAATCACTCAATCCCGGGAAAGGGACAAAGGACAGAGAACCTAGAGCTTGCAGTGTTCAGAAGAGATTGGATAGTTCAACCCTCTTCCTGCCCCACCCTGCATCATTCACAACAGATGGTGTCAGAATAGGACAGATTCGTAGGACAGAGAGGAAGAGTAGGAGCTCACGGTGCTGGGCCTAGGTGATCTGTCTTCCCCAAACTCAGGTTTAAGCCCCAAAGTCACATGCTAAAAGTATCAAGAGAGTAGACAATTAATTTGACCACAGTGGTAGGAACACAGTCTTTGAAAGTAAGTAACTAAGTTTTGAAAGTAAGTGGATACCCATGGTTGGATCCTGGTGGCTTCCATACTCATGCAGATACAGGGCAGACTGGGTAGACAGGAGGTAGATACGCCTGAGGAAAACTGAACCTTGGCAGCTGTTTTCTCTCAGTCATAGTCAAACCACTGAAGCTGCAGCTGTGTTGAGGCTGTATCAGAATTCAAGGCTCCAGGGCAATTCCGCAGAGAATGTCGCACTGATGGAGACATGAACCCACTAGTTTATCACTTGATTTTGGGGTTTGATTCCCAGCACTGCCACAGGGTAGGGGTGGGGGAGACACACAACACCCATTACCCCTGCCCTCCTCCACCAAAACAGACTAATAAAACCAAGTGGAGAAGGGCGAGAAGGAAAGACTAGCCGGAAGGAGCTATAATAAGATGCCTTGTATTCGACTTTCAACTAAGCACTGGCTAGTTGAAGTTGAGAAAACCATTCCTCGCTTCCCTGCGTACCCAGGCCAGGCAGAAGGAGGAGGCAAGTAGATTGCCTGGAGGAGCCCACGCTGGAGCAGAACTTGAAAGCATGTATAGGAATTGAAAATCTGCTGACTCGTGCAATTTTGCCCATTGTTCTGGGTTTAGGGCAGAGTGTGAGCCAGCCAGCCACAATCCCTGTTTTCTATCTGCAAAGATAGCTAAAGAATCACAACATAGTACGGCATGTGCTTCAGGAGCCAAACCTCCGAGAAACTCTAGAACAAGGGAGTACCCCTACCCTCACCTCTGAATGAAGAAATGAACTAAAAGGAGGGGGCCGTGACTGCCCCTAAAGTGTGGAGAAATATTTTATTGTAGATAGAAGGGAGAAGGCAGGCAAAGGGAAGAGTCCAGGCTGAACATGGCAAGCAGACTACACTGGACCATGAGAGGAGAGATGGGAGATGGAGTGAGAGAGGACCCAAAGACGAAGAGGGAGCCTGGGCCAAGAGGCCAAGAGCCTGGAGTAGCCAAAAAAGCTGAGTTACATAGGGATCAGGCTAGGGAAGCTCAGACCCTGGAAGGGGAGGTTTAGGGTAGGGGGCAGGATGAGACATGCTAGGAGGAGCCACAGGCACTTAGTGATGCTGGGAGAGCTGGCCATTGTCCACTTTGATAGTTAATAGGGACCTTAGTTAGCCATTTTCCAGGCTTTCTGAGACATAACAACCTCCAAAGTCCCCATTGTGGACATGTCCAATCTTCGTAATTTGCATTTGATTATTGGTGTTCAGTCTTATTTGCCACCATTTCTCCAAAATTTGGTGACATAACCAAGTTTAAGAATATGTGTATGAATTATACATATATAAAAGCAGGGAGTCTTAGGGGTTCTATTGCTGTGAAGAGACTCTATGAGCATAGCAATTCATAATTGGGGTGACTCGCTTACAGTTTTAGGGGTTCAGTCCATCATCTTGACTGGGAGTATGGTGACTTACAGGCAAACAATAGCTAAGATCCTACATCTTGCAGGCAACAGGAAGTTGACTGAGACACTGGACAGTATCCTGAGCATAGGTAACCTCAAATCCCACCCCCACAGTGACACACTTCCTCCAACATAGTCACACCCACTCCAACAAAGCCACACCTCCTATTAGTGCCACTTTCTATGAGATTATGGGGGCTGATTGCATTCAGAACACCACATAGAATCTGACTATGTACCCCTGACTGCTCTAGAACTTGCTATGTTGACAGGTTGGCCTTGAACACACAGATATCCTCACTCCTACCTTTGCTTTCTGAGTGCTGGGATTAAAGGTGTGTGCTGCCAGGCCAGGCCTCTTTTTCTTACATTACTGCTTATTACCTTCTCACATATACTTAAACACACAGCAGATTCTCCCAGAGCTAGCCCCTTGTTTACCTCTCTAGGTTGTTAAGGTTCTTAAAACAGAATTCTAAGTATAGGGCTAAGAGCTCTCTCCACTGGTGTTGGACAGATGTAGGTGATCTTTGCTCCATCAGGAGACTTCAGGCCTTGGACACCGAACTTCTGTGTATGTTAAGGAAAATAGTCCTTGATCTAAGAAACACAACCTATGCTCATAGTTCAGTTCTTGGCCCACAGATGGCTCAAAAAATGATTATTTTGCCATGTGTGGGGGTGCATACCTTTAAACCCAGTACTTGAAAGGCTGGGTAAGGTGGATCCCTGTGAGTTTCAGGTCAGCCTGGTCTACAGCATGGGTTTTAGGCCAGCTGAGGGCTATATAAGTTAGACCACACCTCAAAAAGTAAATGAAAAAGAAATGACATTAACATTAGAGTTTCAGGCCAGAATTTGAACTTTATGAAGTCCTTGACTGTGAGGTGGAACTAGGAGGGGTTAATAATCAACTTTGGCAGGATATTTTTTTTTTTTGTGGCTAAGAATGAGAAATATGCACCTTGTACTTTGCCTTAAAGACCTGCCAGTTACCTGGGCAAACAAATGGAAAAGCATTAATAGTTCACTTTCAAAAGCACCGGAGTAGGGATTCTTGGATTTTAGTATCTGAGCTAACTGAAGGTCACTTTCTTAGGAAGGTCAGCAGTCCCACCCCCATTTCTGATTCAGTAGGTCTGGGGCAGAGTCCCAACGTTTGCAGTTTACTTTTTCTGCTTGCTCCCCAGTAATGTCACAGGCACTTTGTTGACAGAAGTCTCTCCTTGACCAAACTGTGGTCAGGCTCTAATGAGCTCCCCTTGGAGAGAGCTGACCTTGGCTCCCAGCTCCTCTCCTATAGAGTGTAGCTTTACCAAGAATCCTGCTAAGTTGGCTAAGCCAGAATCCTCAACCCTTGATAAGTGATCACCCCCAGTATTTGAAGGTATGTTCTCCACTGCCCCCCACGTGACATCTGAGCACATGGCGTGCCTTCAACAAAGCACACCTTAAGTTTGTCCCATACCCTTACTGCTTCCTCTCAATTTTCCATCCATTGAACCTCCAACCCAGTAAATCCTGTTTTTTGTTGAGAGTTGAGGTCATCCTCTCTCCCCACTGCAAACCCCTTTGGAGCAGTGGTCCTCACACCCAAAGCAATGGTCCCTGAAAAGGTATACATCTCTGCTCTGTGTCAAGTGTCACGAACTTAAAAACAAAAAAATTTGTGTGTGTCAGAGTTTGGGTGTGCACATGTGGAGGTCATAGAACAACCAGGGATGGTCACCTTTGTGAGGATTGGGTCTCATTTGCTGCTGCATATGCCAGGTTGTTTGGTCTGTGAGATTCCCGTGATTTTGTCATCTCTATCTATCATCTCTATCTCCCCTAGGCAACCTCATTAGACACTCGTTACTCTGGCTGTACCGAGTTTTGGGACCCATCTCTAGTTCTCATACTCGTGTTGGCAATGGCTTTAACCACTGAGCTGAGCAGCTCCCCAGCTCCTCTTCCTTTTAAGAGACTCTCATAAGGCTCTGGCGTTCAGTACCTAGCTCACAAAAAAATTTCAATCTTGGCTCCATCAATCCTACTTCTGTCCTTGTGAAATCTGGATATAAATGATTACTTGGCTAAATTGTAAAAGCAAAATCTGAGACATCATTTGGTAAAAGTTGGATAGAGCCTATTATCTATTCACTTTTGGGAGGAGTGGGTCGACAAGCCTGGAGCTCAAGACGGCTAATGCAGAGCAGGGATTAAGCCCTTGTTCCGTGCAGCAACATAGGCACAGATCTGAAAAGCAGGTATTTCCCGGTACAGCCCTGCTGAACCTCCTTGGGCCTAGACTACAACGCCTGTGGCTGCCAGGCGATCTAGTACCAGCGACGACGCGCAGGCGCACACCGCTACGGCCGCGCTTTCCGCGCATGCGCCCTCAGGTGCGCTGGTCGGTGTGGCACGCTGGC
>LOEQ01005536.1:45373-56214 GCA_001685075.1 Bramus lutescens | reverse complement strand
GGCTTACCGGCATGAGTTTAACCAGCGTCCATCTTGGAGAGGAGAGCCATGGCGTCCGCCTGACTTTGCTTTCTTCTTCCCAGAATTCTGTTCTGTCTACTCCACCCACCTAAGGGGTGGCCTATCAAAAGGCCAAGGCAGTTTCTTTATTAACCAATGAAAGTAACAGATAGATAGAAGACCCTCCTACATCAAATTCCCAAGGGACTGGTTGTGGGTTCCATTCCTCATACAGACAGACAAGGTTGGAGGGAGGATCATGGGAGGATCTCTCAGGTGGGTCTGAGAGCCAGACCCTTGTCTAAATGCAGGCCAGTTGTTGCTTTTGATACTTTATAAGTTTGATCCTTGTGTTTAGGTGGGAGTTTTTGTTTTGCTTTTCCAGACAAGGTTTCTCTGTGTTTCCCTGACTGTCCTGGAACTCACTCTATAGACCAGGATGGCTTTGAACTCCGAGATTTGCCTGCCCCTGCCTCTCCAGTGCTAGGTGTAAAGACATGCACCACCACTGTCTGGCTTATGTTTAGATGTTTTTATTGTTTATATTTTTTTCAATTTGCCTTACTACGTCATAAGGCTACCCTAGAACTCTGTGTAGCCCGGGTGGCCCTGAACTCATGGTCCCCTTGGTCTTAGCTGCCTGGGTGTGTAATCATGGGCATGTATCAGATATACCTGGCAATCTTTGAGGTCAGCAAAATCAAAATTGTTTGTGGATTCATGGAGCTCTTAGGATTCACTTTTGGTCCCATTTTCTGCACATCTGCTGACTATGACCAAAGGTGTAAACTCAGCAGGCCCTGTCTGAGCCATTCTGGGCACACCAATGTCTAGTTTGCACGAAGAAGAACAGTCTGAGTAGGGATGTGTGATGTCAGAGAAGCTGCTTTGGAAGCTCTTTCTCTTTCTTTTTGAGGGTCTTTCAGTGTAGCCGAGGCTAGCCCCAAACTTATAATGATTCTCCTTTCTTAGTTTTGGCTGGGAGTCCAGACATGTGCCACTATGCCCAGCTCTGCTATGTTTCCTTATGAGTTCCTCTCAGAGTGAGTGGCAGCGGTGGCCCCGGGAACCTCATTGTTATATACCTTTTTTCTGAAAATTCTAGTTATTCATTTTGGTCTGCTAAAATTAAAAACCCTCTTTGGTTTATAGTTTGAACCTTAGAAACTTTGGTGTTTTGTTTTTAGTTAAGTCATGATGCCAATTTCACTATAAAGAGGTATTCAGGCTGGACGCAGTGGCATTCGCCTTTAATCCCAGCACTTGGGAGGCAGAGGCAGGTGGATCTCTAAGAGTTCGAGGCCAGCCTGGTCTACAGAGCTAGTTCCAGGACAACCAGGGCTACACCGAGAAACCCTTCTTAAAAAACAAACAACAAAGAAGTATTTGGGTTTTCTGACCTATATGTTTCCCTTTGTCTGGTAGTTTCCTGGAGATAGCGTGGTCACTGGACGGGGCCGAATCAATGGAAGATTGGCTTATGTCTTCAGTCAGGTATGTCCTAACTCCAGCAAATGAGGTTTTCCTACAAGGTAGAGCCAATAACAAACTATGTGATAGAAAACAATTTGGGGAAATAAAATCTTGCTTGTAGTTGGGGCTGTGGAGGATACAGATGCAGTCTGAGCGGGAAAAAAAATTGATTCTTAAAAGCACTGGTCCCTGAGCTCTGGGATTTTGTTTTCAAGGTATCCAAATACATTTTGTGAAGTTCCATCAAGAGAGATGAAGTTGGCATACACTGAGACCTGAGGAAGACCTTGTAGGCAGAATAAAGCTATGTCATACCCAAATTGCTTTTTAAAAAATTATTTTATGCTGGGCAGTGGTGGCACATGCCTTTACTTCTAGCACTCAGGAGGCAGAGGCAGCGGGTCTCTGTGAGTTCCATGGAGTTACAGATGGTTATAAGCACCAGGTTGGTGCTGGGAATCAAACCTGGGAACTTTGGAAGAGCAGCCAGTTTTCTTAACTGCTGTCGCTTCCCTCCAGCTCTGTTTGTCCAAATCTTTATCTTTAGAGCTGCACATTACCTGACATGGTAGAGAAGAATCAAGGTTCTGATCAAGTAACTTTAGCATAGTGTGGCCTGGGTTACCCAGGTGGCTTAATGTAATCACAAGGGTCCTTAAAAAGAGGAAGAGATTAGCTGGGTGGTGGTAGCGCACACCTTTAACCCCAGCACTGGGGAGGCAGAGGCTGGCCTGGTCTACAGAGCGAGTTCCAGGACAGCCAGAGCTGTTATACAGAGAAACCCTGTCTCAAAAAACAAAAACAAAAACCCAAACCACCTGCCCCCAAAGAAAACCAAACAAACAAGATAAAACAAAACAAAAACCGGAAAAAAGGTCAGAATACTGCGGTGTGAGGAGGACTCCACCTGTGATGTGAGGCTTTGAAAATAGAAGCATTCTATGAGAGGAGGAACGGGAGCCATCGCTGGAAGCTTAGGAAAGGTTACCAGGCTGCCTGCCCTTGAAGCCTGAGAGGTCATAGATCTGTTGATCTTGGTTGTAACCCAGTACGGTCCCTGGGAGGGAGCTTCGACACCACAGGATGTGAGAGAGCAGAGTGTTGTCTTAAGTCCATGACTCTGAGTTAGCGCGTCACAGCAGCAGCAGAAGCAGGGTATTTTGTGTGCTATTTCATAATAGATTTTTCTACTATTGGGTCTGCCAAATATTGAAGATTACTTTTTCTTTCTCTCAATTTTTATGAGCTGGCTGGGCAAAAATTAATAAATAAGGGAGCATAGAAATGATAAAACAAAGATTACTACTGTTCATTCTGGCTGTGACATCTCACTACTCAAGGCCGCTACAGAAATTCAAACCCATCGTCTTTTTGGGTGCCTTCTCTGCTCACAGAGTAAGTGGGAGTGAGGAAGAAATGGAGATGATGAAGACAGGGCTTTCGTTCTGAAGACACCAGTTTATAGGTAGAATGGGACAGAACAGGTGGCCACAGACCGGGTAGGAGAGGCTCCAGCGAACTCTTTGGACTCTAAGGAGGAAGTGAGTGGGGAAGATGGACCTTGAAAGAGGCTGGATCCTGGCCTTGGGATGTCTTGAACCGGCCTTCTCATTCCACTTTCCAGGATACTAACACAGATGATTTTTCTGGGTTGTTAACTGTTTTTCCAGAACAGTATCCTTCCTCCCTTGGTCACTGGCTGACAGCAAGCTCTATGGAGAGGGGAGGACCTAGTAGGGCTCATTCAGTACTCAGGCTTCTAATCTCTGGCTTTCATCCTCACCTTTGCCTGCTTTCAGGCCAGTGATCTGAGTCTGGAGTCTGTTTCTTTAGAGGAATAGCCTTTCTCACCTCAAGGCGAAGGAAGAGCTCTTGAGTTATTTTACCACAAGCTTACTCCTGTTTTAATGCCCCCTCACCTTTTCCTTGGTTCCTCATTGGTTGCCCCCTCTTCAGGTGTGTGCTTCCATTTCCTTCCTTCCAATCATGTGGTACCTTTGTGCTTTTAGTTCCCCTCAGCTAGCCTGCTGCTTGTGCTTATTATATGCCCCTAGTGTGACAGTATCAGACATAGGGATGGGGTGGGGCCGGGGGACTCTGATTGCCTTTCATCTCCTCCTCTGTTTTCAGAATCCAACATACTACCTGGAAATGGCAGCGTTTGTTTGACACTGGAGGAATTTGGATTAATCCTGCTTGAGTTATTGCCTCAGAGCTCTGAGTCATTTTTGTAGGGCAAAGAACTTTAAGATACCCTATTAACTATTCTGGGGAATAATCTATGTGTTAGAGTTGTATTTTTTTTCTCTATTTTTCTAAATGCCTTTAACAATGTTGAGTTTCCCATTTCCCTGGGTCTTCAGCTCTTCCTCGTCATTATATTTTACATGCTGGTTTAATTGTTTTTTGTTTTTTTTTTATTTTTTTCAGGATTTTACTGTTTTTGGAGGCAGTCTTTCAGGAGCACATGCTCAAAAGATCTGCAAAGTAAGTGTTTAATATTGAAAATAAACCCAGAGCTTCCATCAGTTTGTGTGGCACACACTGAGTATTCTGGGGGTGTAATGAATTGTGCTGGGTATAAGAAATTGCACATTTGGGGCTGCAGAGATGGCTAAACAGTTAAGAGCAATTGATTGCTCTTCCAGAGGATCAGGGTTCAATTTCCAAAACCCACATAGTAGCTACACTACAACTGTCTGTAACCCCAAGATCTGACACCCTCACACAGACATACATGCAGACAAAGCAATGCAAATAAAACAAAAATAAATAAATTATAAAAATTGCACATTTGTACAAGATGTGGTACTGTCTAGAAGGGAGTCTTAGTTCATTTCTTAAACTATTTTGCACTGTCTCCTTGACCTCTGGTAAAGTCTATACCCACACTCGTTCTGTGCTCTTCTTCTCCCCCTGCCCATCTTTCCTTTTCTTCTCTTGGTCCCTCTGCCTTCTCCTGCCCAAGTGCTAGGATTGTATGTGTGAACCTGTCATATTTCCACATGCATAAAATAGCATCTACAATCACAAGGCTTGCAGACTGGAGAGATGGGTCAGTGGTTATGAGTACCTGTATGAAAACAAAAGGACCAGAGTTCAAATCCCCAACACTCACATAAAACCCAAGCATGACCATTATGTGCTTGTAACCCCAGCTTTTGGGGAATAGGCAAAGTCTGGCAGCTTGCTGACTGGTGGGCTGAGTCAGAACAGCAAGCTTTGAGTTCATGGAGAGATCATGAAGAGGATCTCAGAAAATAAGATTGAGGGTGATAGAGGAGGACGCCTGACATTCTACTCTGGCCTCTGCCTGTGAAGACTGAAAGCATTCAAAAGAACATTGTCATATATGTACTTATTTTTTTTTTTGAGACAGGGTTTCTCTGTATAGTCCAGGTTAGCCTCGAACTCAGAGATCCACTTGTCTCTGCATCCCAAGTGCTGGGATTAAAGTCATGTGCCACTATGTCTGGCTCATTAATATATGTTCTTATTAATGCATTAAATAATAAGATTTAGTAGTGAATCTAACTGGTATAATTCAAAGGAGGCTTGAGGAAACATATTTCTGGATCTCAGTAACTTTAATGTGACAAAGGCTTCTGGTTTTTATTAATGGCAAAGACACATATGTGTGTTCATAAATGAAGAAGAGTTAGAGCAATACAGGGGGAAAATGTAAACTTTTCCCACCTCGAGTTCATAGACCACTGTCTTAGGATTTTTATTGTGGTGAAGAGACACCATGACCACAGCAACTCTCATAAAGAAAACATTTACTTGATTTGACGACTTCCATTTTACTATGGTGGGGAGCATGGCGGCTTGCAGACAGATATGCTGGAAGAATAGCTGAGAGTCCTACAGGAAGTTGACTGACTCACTGGGCAGTATTCCAATCATAGGAAACCTAAACCTACCCCCACAGTGACACACTTCCTCCAACAAAGCCATACCCACTCCAGCAAAGTCACACCTAATAGTGCCACTCCCTTTAAGATTATAGAGGCCAATTACATTCAAATTACCACAACCACGTATCCATTCACAGCTACCTTGAGATTCTGTGAATCCCAAGAATAGAATTTCAGATCTAGGCAGAGAGGCCAGGTGCTAAAATGTGAAGAGCAGGACAAAGATTGTATGACAGTATTCTTATTTTAAAAATGTTCTTAAGTGTTTGCCTGTATGTGCCTGGTGCCTGCAGAGGCCAGAAGAGGATGTTGCATCTTTTAGAACTGGAGTTGCAGATGGTTGTGAGCCACTGTGGATACTAGGAACTGAATTGGGGTCTTTTGCAAGAACAGTGCTCTTAACCACTGAGCCATCTCTTAAGCTCCTGCATGAAGGTATTTTAAAAACACTTTAGGGGACTGAGTTTAGAACTCTGTGATAGAATACTTGCCTAATGTGAGCAGGCCTTGGGGTCAATTCCTATTCTGCCGATGAAGATACAGGAACACAAACAGAACCCCAAATGCCAATCAAACAAAAGTTCATCAGATACAGTCCTGCTAGATTGAGATGATCTGGGGACTATGCTAAGTATAGTTGGTGTTTGGAGAACTTTAGATCCTGGGAGTAAACGTGCTTTGTAAACCACCTAGGGATGTGGGATGTTGTGCATGAAGCTTGTAGACCCAGGAGGAAAATCTGTCACAGTGTACCAGCCTCAGGTTAATATATGGGCCAGTGTGCACTTTCATAAATAGACTTCTGTTCCATTCTGTCTGCCACTCATTGTTCCTTAGGAATAAATATGGCCACTGAAGAGACTCAGGTATGACACTCTTAGCCTCAACAATGCAAAACCTGTGGCTTTTGTTAGGTAGCTGGTCTCTCATCTTCCCTTAGGAATCCGAACATTATGGGAGTTGAAATCAAGGTACTCCTTCCTGGTTGGAAAAGTACAGGGAAATGTTTTCTGGAAAACACACACACACACACACACACAATGAGTGTGAGGTATGTTGGACAGTGTGTGTGTAAGTACAACACAGCTTTTAGGAGCTAGTTCTTACCTAAAATAGTGGGTTCTTGGGGATCTAACTTGTGTCTCACCAGGCTTGTGTGCTCAGTGATCTTGTGACTGATCAGCTTGACTGGGCTGAATGTACTAAAGCAGCAGTTCTCAACCTGTGGGTCATGACCCCTTTAGGGGTCACATGTCAGTTATCCTGCATATCAGATATTTACATTATGATCCATAACAGTAGCAAAATAAAGTAGCAACTAAACAGCTTTATGATTGGGGGCCACCACAACATGAGGAACAGAATTAAGGAGTCGCAGCGTTAGGAAGGTTGTGAACCACTGTTGAAGAGACACTGTGCACCAACGCTCCCCTCTTCAGCTACTGGACTGTTGAAAGAATGGACTCCTAAGAATTTCTCAAGGAGAAATGGCGGAAACCCTGAGGCACCCAGAGGAGCAGCTTGTTCCCTGGAGAAAGATTCCCAGCCCGACAGATGACCTTGTAGGAGAGCCTGGGAACTGAGTGGGGGACAGGGCCCACACCTTATAGGACTATCCAGTTATGCAAACTTCTTAGTATTTAAACCCACCTCATACCAGGACCCCTGAAGGTGGCCTTGGTGGTGGCATAAAGTTTGGATCCCTTTGTCCTTTTCCTGTGTGGTCACATTGATAAGTCTCCTTTTCTGCTTTTCACTATTCATTTGGCTCCAATGGACTCATTGAGGATGGGTGGCTGGGCCTGGCTTGTGGGCGCACAGGCTGTGGCCTCTTAGTCTGGTGACACTCTCACCCACCAAGCCATCTTCTTGGCACAACAAAGCGTTTTGTCACTGCTGCTTTTGAGAACCAGAGCAGATGTCTCATGGGATTTTCTATGTCATTTTAGATCATGGACCAGGCCTTAACAGTAGGGGCTCCAGTGATTGGGCTGAACGACTCCGGGGGCGCCCGAATCCAGGAGGGGGTGGAGTCCTTGGCCGGCTATGCAGACATCTTCCTGGTGAGAAACCTATTCATATACTGAGTCTGTGAGTGTGTTCTGGTGCCTGTCTCTCCACACTGTCCTCTGCCCCATCCTGCTCTGCCGTGTCTCTGCGTCACTGCCTCCGTGGGTGGGATGGGGTGGGTGACATGCCAGAAGGCTGTGGAGCCTGCTCTTCTTGATGGAGGGCCAGTTGTTAGATAAATAATTAGTTCAAGGTCACTCATGAGGAGAAAATACTTGGAAATGTTTTCTTTTCTCTCTCTCTCTTTTTTTTTTTTGAGACAAGAGCAACACAGTAAGGAACGTTAAAGTAAACTGATTTGCTAGAATCAGAATTTTTTAAAGTGCTCTTTTAATTTAACATTCTGGATGATTATGCAAAGTTTAAACAGTAATACAAAGAAGAAGAAATCTTCTCAAATCAGAGGCCTTAGAGAACATCATTCCAGATACCTGCCTTGTTTGACTAGGAGCTGTATTATGAGAGAGATAGGGAGGGTCCAGTCAGCCCAGGGCTAGCTTGCCCTGCAGAATGACAGCTGTCCTGTCTGGTCACTGCCCTTCGGGATTCATCCGAGCATCTGTGTGAGAGGTATTCTAAGTTGTAACTCCACTTCCGGCCCTTGAGAGGCTTCCAGCTTCTGTCCGTCTTAAACATGCTTTTCTCTTTAAAGAAAAAAAAAATTAAAGTGGTATAACAACTGAATTAATTCCTAGTCAGGAACAAAAGTATAAGGAAAGAGGGAGAAGGAAGGGTGGGGGAAGGGTAGGGGATAGGAGAGAAGAGGACAAGGGCGGAGAGGAGAGGGGAAGGGGGAGGGGAAGGGTAGGGGAGAAGAGAGGAAGGGCAAAGAGAAGAGGAAAGGATAGGAGGAGGAGGGGAGGGGAAGGGAGGGAAGAGAGGAAAGGAAAGGAGAGAGAAGGAGAGAAGAGAAAAAGTGAAAGAGAGGAAATGGAGAAGGAAAGGAAGCTACTAAAGTTTTATCGAGGCCCCTAGATAAGGACTACAGATAACAACAGATCAGGATTAAATCTCCTTTTATGGTTATATTCTGGTAAATGTTCCCCAGAAACACATAATGAAGGACTTAGAGCTAAAGGAAGCAAAATATCACCAATTAGCCCTCAAATGTTTCAAAATAATGTGATATGCAAATATGTATTTCTGGAGAGAATGATACAGCCAGTGGGGACAGCTCTTAAACTGTTTCAAGTTTCCCATGAGGTCTGAAATTACATCACAATTAAAAGTTTCTAGAAATTAACAACACAGGATCGAGCCTTTATCCCCTGAGACTGCTTTCTGGACTCCTCCCATCCCCTACTGCCTTCCTTTTTAAAAGATAAATATCTCTATATAGTTCACACTACCTGGTTCTGGATCCTCCTGTGTCGGCTGAGGTTATAGGTCTGTGCCGTGCCCAGCCACAGCTTCTTCCTTTATATTTAGTTGAGCCATTTTAGTTCACTTTCATTTTCATCATGTTTTATTTTTCAAAAAAATTTAAGTTTCATTATTTATTTATTTATTTACTTACTTACTTATTTACTTGAGAAAGGCCTCTCTGTGTAGCCCTGGTTATCCTGGAACTCACTCTGTAGATCAAGCTGGCCTCGAACTCAGAGATCCACCTCGTTCTGCCTCCCAAGTGCTGGGATTAAAGGCATGTTCTGCCACCAATACCTGGCCTTAACTTTTAATTTTTTTTCTTACATATGGGTGTTTTGCCTGCATGCATGTGCATGTGCCTGGTGTCTGTGGATTCCAGAAGAGGATGTTGGATCTCCTGGGTATAGAGTTATAGATGGTTGTAAACGGTCATGTGGGTGCTGGGAATCAAACTTGGGTCCTCTGGAGGACCAACCAATTCCTTTAACCACTGAACCATCTCTTTAGCCTCCTTCACTATATATGTTAAGCATATAAAAAAGCCCATCTACACAGTGACACACTCCCAGCAACAAGACCACACCTATTCCAACAAGGCCACAGGTCCTAATCGTGCCACTTCCTTTGGGGACCCAAAACCACCATGCCTCGTTTTCTGGTAACTTACAAATTGGGTTCTTTCAGTCTTCAGGGACTACTGATCTTTGCTTGTTGAGTGTGGGATCTGACTGTGACTTTCCTAAGCTATGTTTGTAAATGCATGTTGCTCTGTGGTTGCAGTGTCACTTTCTCAGTGCCATGACAAATTACCTGACAAAGGCTCCTTGAGGAAGGATGGTTTATTGGCTCACAGTCGGTGTGGTCTGTTGTGAGGAGGACCTGCTGGCTGGTCACATGCTGTGTGCAGTCAAGAAGCAGGGGACTGGAGAGATGGCTCAGCAGTCGGGAACACTGGCTGCTCTTCCAGAGGTCCTGGGTTCAGTTCCCAGCAACCACATGGTGGCTCACAACCATCTGTAATGAGATCTAATGCCCTTTTCAGGCATGAAGACATGCATCCAGGCAGAATGCTGTATACATAATGAATAAATGAAATCATTAAAAAAAGACAGAGAGAAATGAAAGCTGCTGCTCAGCTCCCTCCCAAAACCCAAACCAAAACATATAAGTAAGCGTACAAAATAATACTTGTTTCCTCTCCTCCTTCCCCCCCACCCAGGCCTAACATGGCCTTCTCTACCCTAGGCTAGCCTAGAACACCTGAACCTCTTGCCTTTATCTCCCAAGTGCTGGATATCCCACCACACCTAGCTTATTTTCCAACATGTATATCTTTGTCTTTTGCTTAATCTCCACCACATTGTAACTGTGTGAGTGTGTATGTGTGTGTTCAGTGGTTGCTTCTAGGTTGTAATAAGTATCTCAGCATACTCTCTTTAAAAAACATTGCTTGTGTGTATGTGTGTGTGTCAGAGGGCAACCTATGGGAATGACTTCTGTATGTCTAACTATCATGCGGGTCCTGAGGCTGGAACTCAAATAGTCCTCTTCCTGGCAAGTACCTTTACTCACCGAGCCGTCTCACCAGCCCTCATCAGAATCTATTTTAAGTAATAGTGGTAAGACAGTGACTTTTTCAGTATCCCTCCCTTTTCTCCTTCTGTGTGTGTGTGTATGTGTGTGTGTATCATGTTATAAGCACAAATGCAGTGTCATAATTGTTACTTTGTTATGTATTTTCTTAGTTTTTTTTCAAGACAGGGTTTCTCTTTGTAACAGCCCTGGTTATTCTGGAACTCTTTCTGTAGACCAGACTGGCCTTGAACTCATAGAGATCTACCTGCCTCTGCCTCCTGAAGGCTGGGATTAAAGGTGTGTGTTGGAGGAGGCCACTTGTTGGTTCCCAGCCGCTTAGCTCTGAATTAATCACACAGAAACTGCATTATTTAAATCACTGCTTGGCCCATTAGCTCTACCTTCTTATTGGCTAACTCTTACATCTTAATTTAACCC
>LOEQ01005536.1:30233-44938 GCA_001685075.1 Bramus lutescens | reverse complement strand
AAAGACAGTTCTGCCTGTATTGGCAGTTTGTCAGTCACATTTTTCTGTGTCCTGCAGAATGTCTAGCAGACTCTTTCATGAAGTGGGAGCCCTGAAGGATCGTCTCAGCCTTAGGCAAGTTCAGCAGTCATTTCCTGCATGCCTAGTTCATCAAGTAGTCCAGGCAAGATCAATTTGCCCAAATGACTAACAGACTTCATGAGGAGCCTCTTAGGTACCCATCTTCCTTTTGAAGTAGCTTGGTGCTGCCAGGAGTGATATGTTTCACTGTCATGAAAAGTTCTTTGTTCTTAAAATATTTTAAATGCCATATTCTGAAGGTCTCTGAAAGATTTGAAGAATACCTATCTAAATGAAATATGTCTTTGTATAGCTAGAGAACCTAACTAACGTGACTACAAGCTTGACTTATTATTGATGACTCTATTTGCCTATATTTCTTAATTATACATTACATTTTTAAATGAGCTGGACAAACATGATACTTTAATCAAGATCAGAAATACATATATACAGTGTAGCAAAATTGACCTTAAATTTGTATCAATAAACCAAGATCCATACCAATGCAAATCTCTATAGCATATCCCTGTTAAATGTAAACAAACATTTATAAACAATATTTGGAAATTTAGGTGTAGTGACTACTTCCTGCTGATTGGGGGTGCTGTTAATCAGGGCTTTCTTTCCTCTTGCTTTTTTTTTTGAGACAAGGTTTCTCTGTAACTTTGGTGCCTGTCCTGGAACTAGCTCCTATAGACCAGGCTGGCCTCATACTCACAGAGATTTGCCTGCCTCTGCCTCCTGAGTGCTGGCTTAAGGATGTGCCCCACCACCGCCCGGCTGTAATCAGGTCTTTCATGGTGTATCCTGTGTGCTAGGTTCATCTCAGTCAGCAGTTGGGTGAAGTAATTTTTTGGAGGTTTCATGACAACCTTTCAGGGAATAATTCATTCCATTAACCTGGAATGAATCCATAGGTTTTCATCCTTTGTGGAAACAAAAACAGAACCTCTTTTCCAAAGCAACAAATCCTTAGACCCAAAATTTGGAATCAAGATACCTTTAAAATATATATGTAGGTTTAGCTTAGCAGACCATACAATGAAATGTCTCTGTGTACTTAACTCCTTCACAATCAAAAAATTCAAAGAAAATACAATAATATTCATAATCCAGACTCTGAATATTTCATCTTTACATGACTTATTATTTGCTTACTCCTTTTAATCTATGACTATCTGTACTCTCTCTGTCTCTTGAAAGACTTTACCTTTAAAAAAATTTACTTCTTTTTATAACTGTCTATATTCTTTTTCTTCTCTCTCCCAAGCCTACATACATTTATCCAACACCATAACTTATTTAGAAGTCTTTTATGTCTGAATCTGTCCATATTGTGTATCTGAAATTCTCTTCTGTCTTGAAGAACTTTTAAAATGGTAAGCAGCTTGTTTGCAGTGGCTCTGGATGCCAGCTCCACCTCTCTCCACTTTCAAAATGGTAGAGGTACCATTACTGCCAGCTCTGGGACCACCAGGTAGGAGCCGTGCTCAGCACTTTAACTCTGACAATGACCATGCAGCACATAAATCCTTTTTATCTGAGTAATAACTAAATCTGCCATGCAGAGCATTGCATGACCTGGAAGTATCTCTGTGTGTGATGGCAGGAATCCACCATGCTCTCCTGCCTGTGCACTCCTAGCAGTCCTGATCCTGCTACCTGCCCAGGCATGGGGGGTGCTGAGCTGTGGGCATGGTCTCAGCTACTTTTCCAAGTGGGCACACAAGCACCCAAGCCCCATGAACCCCATTCAAGTGCTCCATAGCCGATCCTCCCAAAAGAGCCAGAGCTGTTTGTGCTGGTGAACCAGGAGCCGCCGTCTTGAAACTGTGGCTTTTTTTTCTGTTATGGCTGAATCAGAAAACCTCTCTTAAAGGAGCCACAGAGTGCTCCCAGCAAGTAAAGCCCATGGGGGTGTGTGGCTAAACTTTGCTTTTAGGGTCTAGAATTCCTTTGTAAGCCCTCTCAGGTTTTAAGTGGATTTTAGTTGGCCATGTGGGTGCCAATTTGTTGGAGTAAGGAGGAGGCCACTTGTTGGTTCCTGGTCGCTTAGCCCTGAAATAATCACACAGAAACTGTGTTATTTAAATTGCTGCTTGGCCCATTTGCTCTAGCTTCTTATTGGCTAACTCTTACATCTTAATTTAATCCATCTCTAGTCATCTGTGTATCGCCATGTGGCTGTGGTTTACCAGCTAAAGTTCTGGCGTCCATCTCTGGTGGGGCTCCATGGCTTCTCTCTGCCTCTGCCTCCTTTCTCCCAGCATTCAGTTTAGTTTTCCTTGCCTATCTCTGTTCTACCCTATCAGGCCAAGCCAGTTTCTTTATTCATTTATGGTAATCACAGCATACAGAGGGGAATCCCACCTTAGGTGTGCACCACTGCCCAGCTTGTTGTTTATTTTTTAAAAAATTGTTTTTCAGGATGTGTGAGTCTGAGTCTGCCATATGTCTACAGGTGCCTGTGGAGACCAGAAGATGGTGTAGTGTAGCAAGCTTTCTTGTTGGACTATCTTTGAATCGCCAGCCCACAAATAGTGACACAGAGACTTCTTATTAATTATGAAAGCTTGACCATTAGCTTAGGCTTGTCCCTCTAGCTCCTGTAACTTAAATTAGTTTGCTTTTATTAATCTATGTTCTGCCAAGAGGCTCGGTTACCTCTATGTAACCGAGTAACTACTGTATGTCCAACTTCTTCAGGTCTCCCTAGCATCTCCTGTGAACCTAGATTCCTTTTCCTCTTCCTTTTTCTCCCTAGAAATCCCACTTATCCTCCTGTCTAGCTATTGGCTGTTCAGCTTTTTATTATACCAATCACAGCAACGTGTCTTCATGCAGTGAGTGTATTCTCAGAACAATGAAGGGTCCCCAGGAGCTGGAGTAAGTCTCCTGATCTGAATTCAGCAAATGCTCCTAACTGCTGAGCCATTGCTCCAGCCCCAAATTAAGAAAAGAGAATTTTATTCAATATTTTATTTATATGTGTGTGTGCACACGCGCGCACTTGTGTGGACAGTTGTACATATCCACGGTGACCTGTGGCGGTCAGAAAACGGGCTCTCCCTCTAGTTTTGAGACAGGATATCATGTTGCTTCCTCCTGTGTATTCCAAGGTAACTGGCCCATGAGCTTGTGGGCATCCCCCTGCCTCTGCCTCCCATCTTGCTGTAGAAAGTGCTGGGACCACAGAAGTTCAAGCAACCCCATCTGGCTTTGGGTCATGGATGTTTGAGCTCTGGTCCACATGTTTGCAGTTACCCACAGAGCCATCTCCCCAACCTCCAGCAATGGGGTTTTAATCACAGGTTAACCACTTTTTGGGATCGTAATTGCTTCTTGAGAGCTTGGGTTGCTGTTTCCTGTTATTTACTTTCCCCCCAGGAGTCACACTGAGCTGGCATAGACTGGTGAGCCTTAATTAAAAACGCTGGACTCTCAGGTGACTTAATTTTGTTTAGTGTTCAGCTTTTCGCCCCTCTTATTCTGGAGATAGAAGGGAGACAGGGTCTTTCAGTGTGACTCAGTCTAAGACTTGTAGCATAATCCTCCTGCCTTAGCTTCCCAGGTGCTGGGGTTAAAAGTGTGAGCCGCCATTTCTGGCTTGCTGAGCAGTTTTTAGGCATAAACATTTTGTTAATTACCAGAGACTTGAATACTTGTTTTTGACGATGTCTCCTAATTTTATAGTAGTTTTTAAAGGGATTTTCTAAACTCAGTTCTGCTGCAGCTGAAAGTACCCCCCCCTTTTTTTTTTTGCTGAGTAGAGATGGCTTTGGTGCTGTGATGAGCTGTAGTATGCAGCGTTTCCCCTCACCACCACCAAGCCTTGGCTGAGGAGCAGATACCGAGGGTCTCTTAAGTGCCACCTGCCTCTCTGGCATGGCTTCTGGGAGCTCAACATAGAGGTCAGGGCTACTTGCAGGGTGACTGTTGGCTGCTTCCCCCTGGTGGCTCTGCGCACATTGGGTCCACATGAGAAAGTGGTGGGACCTGTAGCCACATTCTGGTGGACACTTGAGGAACCTCTGTCAAGACAAGGAATGCCCCTTGTTTCAGAAAGTGACACATTATCCTCTCCATTATGGGGACAAATGCCACACAAAATTTTGGAAGCACTTTCCTGACTAGATCTTTTGCTCGATTTTATTGTTGGCTTTATCTTCCTGCGGATACCTTCGTGAGTGCTTCTGTAACCAGGTGCTTTGCCTTTCTGTGTTGGCAGAGGAATGTCACAGCATCCGGAGTCATCCCTCAGATTTCTCTGATCATGGGCCCGTGCGCCGGTGGGGCCGTCTACTCCCCTGCCCTAACAGACTTCACATTCATGGTCAAGGTAAGAAAGCTGCGCCTGTTTCTGGTGCCCCAAGAGTCCTGCGCCTCCCATCTGCAACAAACATAATGCCTGACCCAGATCTCGGTCCTTATCTGAGTTCTCCTTGGTGTTCGGTGGAGCGGAGATAAGCTCTGAGTCTGGGTGGAAGGAAGGTTTGGCATGGGCTCTGTAGTGTTTGAGGAAAGTCCTTGTGGGCTCTGTGGTTTTACCTGTGATCTGAATTGCAAATAGTTTCATATAATCAGAAGATCCCTGTCCTTTGCCCAGACTGATAGCTGTTTACTGACTAGGGCTCCCTTGGGAGGGCTTTCTGTGGCCTGTTTTATTGACAAGTGCTTCCCTATGCCCCATGTTTCTTTCCTTTTTGTATGGTAATGGAAAATTTGATCTGCAACTTCAGTTAGAGAGGTGTATATCAACACATCACCTGGCTTTAATGGAAGGGGATTTTAAATGATTTTATTCTTACTTATTTATTTTGGTTCTTCAAGACAAGGTTTCACTATGTAACACTGACTGTCCTGGAAATATCACTGGGATTAGAGCTGTGCACTACCACCGCCTGGCATGATTTTTATTTTATTTTACTTTTTGAGCTTATTTTCTGAGACAGGGTCTTACTGTCCACCCTTGACTGGTCTGAACTCACAGACATCAGTGTGCCTCTGCCTCCTGTGTGCTGGGATTAAAGGTGTGCTCTACTCCCGAGTGCTGGGATTAAAGGTGTGCTCTACTCCTGTGTGCTGGGATTAAAGGTGTGCTTGACTAGCCTCAGATAGTTTGTTTTCTTTTTTGAGACAGGGCTTCTCTGTGTAGCCCCAACTGTCCTGACACTCACTCTGTAGACCAGGCTGGCCTCAGACTCAGAGAACTCAGAGATCCACCTGCCTCTGCTGGGATTAAAGGTGTGTGCCACTACCACCTGGCTGTAATAGACTATTTTTAGATGAAATCCTCTTGAAATTATATGTGGGTAGCTATCCTAAATCTGGTAGTTAAGATAGAAAGGCTGATTTTTTTTTAATGTTCAAAAACTAAGCACTAAATACCATGGCAGAAGAAGGCTGAGGGGGAAAGTAATGGCAGTTACTTAGTGTGAGGGGACAGTTGCAGATGGAATGTGACTTGGGCACCTTTTCTCCAGAGCAGCTTGGAAGTTGGAATCCAAAAGTCCCAAAAGTGCTACTCTTGCCAGTGGATCTACTCCTAGTGACAATCGAAAGCATCCCTTTTATTCTTTTATTGAAAATAGATTTTTAAAAATACAATATATTCTGCTTTTGGTTTCTCCTTCCTCTAATCCTCCCAGCTCGTCCCCCTACCCCCTACCTCCTCCAATCTGGGTCCATTGTCTTTCTGTCTTGCTGTAGTTCCAGTATGGGTGTTCATTCATGTGGGTCTGGGAAGAAAATACAGAGGATGAATTTAGCCTTTTCCAGCTGCAGGGTGGATTAGTCTGTACAGAGTTAACCTCTTTCCCTTTGCTCAGGGCTTCTTTATTGTCGTCCTTAGCAAGTTGATGTCCATATTCCTAAAACACCTTAATTAGGCTTCCAAAAGGACAATGCCAAATGCAAATTCTCAATCAGAAAATATTGGTGGATTTCCGGGTTGTTTCCCAACCAGGTGTTGCACCTTTGGGAACTCTCATACCCGATTCACATATGTTAAACAGAAGGTAGGAGTACTCTTACCTCTGTCTATTAGAAAGCAAACAGGCATCTAAGAGATAATAAATAAATAAATAAATAAGCTAAAACAAATGAAATAGGGCAAAACAAACGTAAGGAAGAGAGCCTAAGAAAAGGCACAAGAAACAGATAGAGACACATTCGTCCACACACCCAGGAATCCCATAAAAACACAATACTGGAAACCATAATATACATGTAAAGGACCTACAGGCTAAAAACAAACAAATAAATAAATATTAGAGAATCCGGGGGACAAAGGCCTCACACAACATTGTGAGACAAGGAACCTGTCTTTTTTTCCCCACCGTTCAGACTCCGTTGCCACTGGGGATAGCTCATTTCAGTAGCGTTTTGTACGCCCTGTGCCTGCTGCCTCACTCTCTGTGAGTTCATATGTGTGTCTGTCCTGCAGTGTTTAGGAGGCCTTGTTTCCTTGGTGTCCTCCAGCCCCTCTGGCTCGTATTACTCTTTTCATCTCCCCTTCTGCAGGGTTCCCTGAGCCTTAAGTGGGAAGGGTTTTATGGAGACATCCACTGAAGGTTTTAGCGTCCCAAGGTCTCTCACTCTCTGCACATTGTCTGCCTGTCATCTCTGTGTTTCTTCCCATCTGCTTTAGGAGGAGGCTTCTCTTTTGAGCTAGGCATTGATTATAGGAGAAGTCACTAGGAGTCATTTCATAGCTATGTTCCTTTAGTTACTAGACTAAACTAGGAAACAAAGTTTAGTAGAACACTGTTTGATTTCTCCTAGGTCCCTGGGCTTTCTAATCTCAGACTTTTGGCCCACAGGTAGCATTAGGTACAGGTTTTATTGTAGCTGGTCTTTCTTTGGATTACCAGCTCCCAAATAATGACAGAGAGACTTAATAATTATAAAAGCTTGGCCTTAGTTTAGGCTTGTTGCCAGCTAGCTCTTATAACTTAAATTAACCCACTTATATTAATCTACATTCTACTGTGTGGCCCATTACCTCTCCTCCACACTGTACATATGGCTCCCTCTGTGTCTTGCTAGCAAATCCCTCACACCGGATTCTTCCCCTGAGTTTCCCTCTCTCCCCAGAAGTCCCATCTATCCTCTCTTTCTAACTGTTGGCCATTCAGCTCTTTATTAAACCAATCTGAAGGGCCATGTACAAAGAGATTACCCCACAACATTTCCCCATTTTTGTCTAAATAAAAGGAAAGAGTTTAACTCTAACACAGTAAAACTATATACAATATGAATAATTAATCAGGTATTGTCTAAATAAAAAGGAAAAGATTTTAACCCTGAGACAGTAAAACTATACACTAAGAACAACTATCAAGTAAGGATTACATTCACAATGTCCAGTCCATTTGTATTTGGCAACTTCAGAGAAAGTGCTATATAATCTATCTTATCTTGGTGAGTCCAAAGTTTTGTACTTAAATCACTTTCTATCATAACTTATATTACTAACCTAAAATATATTTTTAGACCTTAAAACATTTTCTTTTAAAATTTTTTTTGTGATTTATTTATCTTTATTTTATGTGCATTGGTGTGAAGGTGTCAGATCTCCTGGAACTGGATTTTCAGACAGTTGTGACCTGGCATGTGGGTTCTGGGAATTGAACCCAGGTCCTCTGTAAGAGCAGTCAGTGCTCTTAACTACTGAGCCATTTCTTCAGCCCCCCTTAAAACATTTTCTTAGATAAACAACTTAACCTTTCATGACTCTCAACTGTTAAAACTTTACATCTTTTTTTGTGAGTCCTTTTTAATTTGGTAACAAGGAAAAGTGTAACTATTCTTCAACTCTATCAGAGACTTGAGAAGGATAAAATATTAACAAGCAACTTACAAAACTATAGAAATGACAGAGACAGCTGACTGACTGGACAGCCACCCAAGTTTCCTCTGCAATCTTGGTGATTCCTTCTTTAACCTATATGCTCAGAATACCTGATAGACTTTTCTGTGAAGTGTGAATTTTGAAAGACTAATCTACCTTTTATTGGTAAAGTTTGGCAGTCAACTCCCTTTGTATTGCTTGTCCAATTTGGATGGTATATCGTCAGCAGTTAAGGCAATGACAGTTCTTGCCCAGTGGCTAGCTATGCCACATCGAAGGCAGACTCCATATGGAGGTTCTTCAATGCTCACCATCTTCTCTGAGTAGATTGGTGCTGCCAGGAGCAGCTGTATCTCACTGCCATGAAAAACCTTATGTTATTAAAACATTTTAAATACCATATTTTGTAGATCTCTGATGTGTTTGAAGATCAACTTATCCATCTAAAATATATCTCTGTTTGATCTCTGTTTGACCTTGAAAACATACCTAACATGATGATGCCAAGTTTGATTGTTATAGATGACTAACTACTAACCTGCATTTCTTTATTGTCCTAACTAACTTTTTTAATTTATTTAAGTTTGTTTTTGAGACAGGGTTTCTCTATGTAACACCCTGGTTGCCCTGGAACTTACTTTGTAGACCAGGGAGGCATTGAACTTGCAGAGATCCTCCTGTCTCTTCCACCTGAGTGTTGTGATTAAAGGAGTGTGCCACACATCTCTATGGCCTTCCCTTTGTTCAGGGCTTCTTTATTCTCCAAATTGGACTTTACCAAGTTGATTTCTATATCCCCAAAATATCTTTTATTGTTTGTTTGTTTGTTTTTGTTGTAATAGGAAGAAGGCCACTTGTTGGTTCCCAGCCGCTTAGCCCCAAAATAATCACACAGAAACTGTATTAATTAAATCACTGCTTGGCCCATTAGCTCTAGCTTCTTATTGGCTAAATATTACATCTTAATTTAACCCATCTCCATTAATCTGTATATCGCCACGTGGCAGTGGCTTACCGGGTAAAGTTCCATCCGTCTCTGGCAGGGTTACATGGCTTCTCTGTGACTCCACCCTTCTTTCTCTCAGCATTCAGTTTAGTCTTCCCTGTCTATCTATGTTCTGCCTTATCAACAGGCCCAAAGTAGTTTCTTTATTAATAAATGGTATTCACAGCATAAAGGGGAATCCTACATCATGTTTTTTTTGGGGGGGGCAGGGTTCTCTGTGTAGCTTTGGAGCCTATCCTAGAGCTCACTCTTTAGACCAGGCTAAACTCAAACTCCTAGGGGATCTACCTGCCTCTGCCTCCCAAGTGCTGGGATTAAAGGCATGTGACACCACTGCCTGGCTCCAAAACATCTTAATTCAGCTTCCAAAGGGGAAATGCCAAATTCAAATTCTTGATCAGAAAATATTGGCGGTTTTCCAGGCTGTCTTCCAACCAAGTTTTGCAAAGGCTTTGCACCTTTGGGAACTCTCATACCTGATTCACATATGTTAAATGGAACGTGCTGAAGACAAAAGGCAGATTAGTGGACACTCAGGAGCTGACTGCAGCTGTGTAGGAGTTCTCCCATCAAAAAATTATTTTATGTGTTTGGGTGTTTTGCCTGTATGTATGTGTACACATCACCTGTGTGCATGGTTCTCAGTGGAGGCCGGAAGAGGGAGTCAGATCCCCTGGGACTAGAATTACATATGGTTGTGAGCTGCCATGTGGGTGTTGGGAATCTAACCTGGGTCCTTTGGAAGAGCAACCAGTGCTTGCAAACATTGGGCCATCTCCATCCCCTGCCAGTAGTTCTGACTTTTCTGGAATATGGTGTAGTTGGGTCATCTCATTGATAGTCTGTATGGAATCTTTTCAGACTGGCTTCCTTAACTTAGTCTCACATATTTAAGGTTCCTTACTTTCCTGGCTTGATTCTGCAGTGCACTCTGTGGCAGAATCAGGTGTTCTATGTGGATTTCATTTTATAAGAAGCTGCCAAATTGTTTTCCAAAGTGGTCACATCCCCATGCATTCTCACTCACCACCAGAGAAAGAATCCAGTTGTCCTATGTCATTTTCAGGATTTGATGCTGCCAGTGTCTTTGAATTTGGCCATTATCTTAGTATGCTATTGCTGTGAAGAGACACCATGACCATAGCAAATCTTATAAAGGAAAACATTTCATCTCGGGCTTGCTCACAGTTTCAGAGGCCTAGTCCTTTATCATCATGGCAGGAGGACCAACACAGCATGCAGGCAGACAGGCAGAGTACTGGAGAAGTAGCTGAGAGCTACATCCTGATCAATAGGCAAAAGGCATTAGCTTTTGAAACCTCAAAGCCCACTTCCTTCAACAAGGCCACACCTTCTAATCCTTCTCAAACATTTCACCAGCTGAGGACTAAGCATGCGAACATACGAGCCTATGGGGACCATGTTCATTCAGGCCACCACAGCAGTGCTAGTGAGTGTGTGGGTCACATGTAACATCTTTTCATATCTTTATTTTCTATTTGTGTGCTTTCTTTGGTGAGTTATCTGTTCAGTTCTTTTTTTTTTTTAACTTTTTTTTCCCTGTGAATTTTGTTCCTACTTTTGAGTTTTTGGTATAGTTGGTTTTTGGTGTTTGTTGAGATAAGGTACCATTCTATAGCCTAGACTGGTCTGGGAGTTACGATGTAGCCCAGGATGGCCTCTAGCATGGTTCTTCTCCTTCCTCAGCCCCTGAGTGTTGGGATTATAGGTATGGGTGACTAAAATATATACTTAAGGGTTATTTTGTTTTGTTTTTCTTTTTGGTTTGGTTTGGTTTGTTTTTTCAAGACAGGATTTCTTTATGTAAACAGTCCTGGCTGTCTTGGAATTCACTCTGCAGACAAGACTGGCCTTGAACTCAGAGATCCTCCTGCCTGTCTCCTGAGTGCTGGGATTAAAGGCAAGCTCAGCCACCTCCGGGCTTATATTTGTTTGTTTTTGTTTTGTTTTGTTTTAAAGAGCCGAATTAGGAGAAAGCAGAAAAAGATTGACTCACCTTGGCCACATTGGGAAGAGACAGAGAGAGTGAGGGGACCCACAAGCCTTCAAGGTCCTGAAGTGAGATTACACAAAGCACCGCCAAGCAGTTCTGGTCACTGTGTGGTCCTGCCAGCCACAGACCGGTGCTTGTGTGGCCTGGCAGCTTGTTAGGGCTCTGTAAAGTCTATTTCAGTGAGAAACTCTCCCTTCCCCTAGCTGGTGCCCTTTCCTTCTCCAGCGAGATTCCTGGGGAAATTCCCATGTCTTTGGGGTCCGTGTCTATAGACTGATAGGTTGAGAGCTCGGTACCTACTTAGATTATCTTCTTTTCTGCCAGGCCTATAGGGAATTTTGTGATCTTAGAATTTCAGTTGCAGCCAGAGAAATGGATGGCACCAGACTCTTGACCGAGTTTCCCAAGTATTGTGAAATTGATAAAATAGACTTCTATGTCACACGTGTTTTTGGCATTGGCAGCAGAGGCCGGGCCAGCCATCTGCTGGAGTGTGAATTTCAGCCCAGAAGGGAGATCCTGTGGCCCCAGTCTTCCTCTGTGGGAATGATTTCAGAAATGGCAGTGGTATAACACTTCAGAATAATTTCCCATGATGGATACTTTCTGACAGGCAGACATAGCGACCAGGCCTCTTTGTTTTCATTACATCATGTATTGTAGGGACAACTTAGATCTAGTCTTGATTTGGTGCCTAGGGGCCAACTCAGTGAGGCCTTTGAAGCAAACGTCCTCCTTGGCAGCAGTGAAGGCTGGGCCAGACTTGTACTGTTTGCTCTGCTCTCTGCCAACCAGTTCTGTCTGGTTCATTCAGTTGTTTGGCTGGAATGCCAAGCTCCACAAGCTAGAAGTGTGCATCCCTGAGCTTGGCGGCTGTCTCTGCTTGGCTCTTTTCCTGTCGTCTCCTCTCTCTGCTTTAAGATTGAAGTGTGCCTCCTGGCCTGCCCTTGCTTCTAATCAGACTGCAAAGCATGCTTGAAGGTCTGCTGTTCTTGGCATATCTGGAGGCAAATTCTCATCCCTTTTATTACCCCACAACTTGGGAATACTCGCTTAGTTCCTCGGGTGTCTTTCTGGGCTGTCCTGTTTGCAGCCTGTAGAGGCTTTCCCTCCTATGGCAGCCTTCTGTTGTCTTTCCTGATGGATGTCAGCTTCTGTACGCTTCCTCAGGTGATGTCTTTCCTGTTACTGCATTCTGCCATGTCCTTAGCTCGCGTAACTTGAAACACTTATTTTAGAACAGTGCAGTATAGCTACCATTGAGCCGGGAGCTTTGGGGCCCTTCAGCAAATGTGTGCTGAGTTCAAGCCTTGAGCCGGGAGCTCTGGGGCCCTTCAGCAAATGTGTGCCCTGAGTTCAAGCCTTGAGCAGGGAGCTCTGGGGCCCTTCAGCAAATGTGTGCCCTGAGTTCAAGTCTTGAGCCGGGAGCTTTGGGGGTTGAGAACGACTGCTGAGGGGCCGTGCAACTGTGGGAGCCCCACCACATGCACACGTAGTGTCCAATTTGGGGGTGTTATCACAGCTTCTGTATTGGGGGCTAAGGGGTCCCCACTGTTTGCAGCTGTTGTGGAGGTTGTACATTGCCCTCCTCACCACTGGGGCAGCCCTGAGCAGTTTAAGACTTAGCAACTGGCTGCCCAATGGTTTGTCCCTGTTCTTTGGGGAGCAGGGGACCCTTCCTGGGGATCAGGGTTTGTCTCCAGGTACTTACTCTGACAGCAATCAGCATGTTCTTCCTGGATGTCTAGTTTCTGCCTGGCCCATTGTTAGGTCCCAAGGTCTCAGGTTGCCCATATAGGTCTAGAAATGATCCCAACCTGACCTATAGGAGGATTTTTGTTGGTTAGCTAAAAGCCAGCATTCCTCAGGAACTTGTGAAACCCCAAAGAAATGGGAATTTCCTCAGGAGTCCCATGCTGGGAGAAGGAAAAAGCTCTAGCTAGACTAGGCCTGCCTTCCTGAAACTGAAGTGGGTATGGAGAGCTTGAGTGCTAGCCACGGTTTGTCTTGGGTATCTGTAGCTTATTAAATAGCCACTCCCTGTCCCCCGTCTGTGTAGGACCTAACTACTGACAAACAGATATAAACCCTTTGGAATGTACTGAGTGATGTCAGCTAGCATCCAGGGCATAGACGGCAGGGTTCTGCCATCTCCCTTTGATCCTCCTACCTGATGTCCCCACCATTGTACTTAAAACATCTTGATTTATGACTTTTAAAATTTTGTTGCTATAAAAGGTTCATGAAATTGCTACCTCTTTGGAACATGGTATTTGGGGGAGACTTCAGCCTATGTCTCCAGTTTGCAACCCCCAATATCAGTGGGTGATCCTGGGCAGAGTGACTACACCGGCTGTCTACCTGCCCATGCTGCAAACATGGTCCATCTTTTGATGCATGGTTGTTTGTCTGTTGTTGTAGGGACTGGGGACAACCAGGTTAAATCGCTTTTATAGGGTGACCTGCATGGAGGTTGCTTGGTGGTATGCAGTTGGTCAGTGAGAAGAGGGAGGTCTCTGGGGACTTTTGGAGCATGGCTTTCAGGGGTCTTGCTATCAAGTCCAGTTCCTTCCCCCAGGAAGCCTGGGACACATGCTTAGGTCAATAAAGGCTGTATTCTGCACACCTGGTGTGTACTTGGTGCAGCTGACCACCTGTTCTGAACTTGTCCTAATGATAAAATTGCTTAGTGTAACCCCGAAGCCAGTATAGGTGCACTGGGTTTTGCTGAGCGGTTGCCAAAAGTCTTTTTTCGTGGCCCAACATGGCAGATATAGTGAAAAGCGGAGCTGACAGGGTTCCCACTTACACGAAGTTAACATTTAAGTGAAAGAGAGGAAAACGCATACATTTGAACACAAAATGAGTCAGGAAGCAAGTTTCCGTGACAGAATAGTAAGGAGCAAGAAGAGTGTATTTGGCTCAGGGTTCCAGTGAATCTGGATGAGAGGGGTAGAAGAGAGGCAGAGAGAGGCAGGGAAGGCCCGAGGCCGAGAAGGGAGAGTGTGAAGGAATGCCTGGGTGCTCTCTGCTGGCTTTCTGCGGCTGGAACTGGCCTCTGTGGTGGCATGCTTTGCTTTGACACTGGTTCCACAAGGTGACTGTCCCGCTGGACAGCCACCCCTTCATCCCTTCTTAATCCCTGATGTCTTCCTGTAATTTGAAGTATATTTTTACTAAAATCAGTATACACACTCTTTTGTATATTTTCTTTTGTTAATTGTTAGCAAGGTAAATCTTTCTCCATACCTTCTAAGTGGGAATTTCGCAAACAACATACATACACACATATGTTTGAATCTTGTTTTAGTCTTTTAAAATTCTTCTTTAAAACAAAATTTTGATAGCTTTTTATTTATTTTTATTTTATGTGTATGTTTTTGTTTTATTTCTACCTGCATGTGTGTCTGTGCCTTGCTCTCAGATACCAGAAGAGGGCATCAGATCCCCTAGAACTGGAGTGGGTGGCTGTGAGTTGCCCCTACATGGGTACTGGGAACCAAACCCAGGTCCTCTGAAAGAGCAGCCAGTGATCTCAACTGCTGAACCATGTATGTCTCCAGCCCCATAAAGACAGCTTCTTGCTGTGTAGTTCAGGCTGGTTGCAAACTTGAGTCCTCTGGACTTGGCCTCTCTGGTGCTGGAGTTACAAGCATGTATCACACTGTGGTACTGGTGATTGGGGTCTTAGCTGGTGTTTCAAGGTTCTTGACTTCTTATTTATTTATTTATTTATTTATTCATTCATTCATTTATTTATTTATTTATTT
>LOEQ01005536.1:16944-27239 GCA_001685075.1 Bramus lutescens | reverse complement strand
GTTAGGTACATATAAAACCACCGCATATGTGGTGGTATATAATGTTAGGTACATATAAAACCACCACATATGTGATATATATATAATGTTAGGTATATATAAAACCAAAATTCTTTGAGGCTTTGTCAAACATCCTCAGTGTTATTTGTCTCTCCTTCCTCACCCTGCCTTAGAAAGAGCTCCCCCTCCCATCATAGGCAGAAGTTTCTGTCCTGCCTGGTCCCGCAGCTGTTCAGTCCCAAAGAAACACACAGAGGCTTATATTATTATAAACTGTTTGGCCTCTTAGTTCAGGCTTATTAATAACTAGCTCTTACAACTGAAATTAACCCTAATTCTTATCTATGTTTATCCATATGGCTTGGTACTTTTTCTCAGTGAGGCATTCTCATCTTGCTTCAGTATGGATGGTGACTGATTTTCTGTCTTTTCTCTTCCCAGAATTCTCCTAGTCTGGTTGCTCTGCCTATACTTCCTGCCTGGCTACTGGCCAATCAGCATTTTATTGAACCAATATGAGTGACAAATCTTTACAGTGTCTAAGAACACGATCCCACAGCACCCATGTTCCCCGTGTCCCCTGTATCTTCTTGTTGCCCTGTTTACCTGTCCCACTGGTCCCTTTTCACTTTCCTGGTATCTGTGATTACTCCAGGTTGTAGACTCACAGATAGGGTTTGGACCTAGGGACCGAAGACGAGAGAGAATGTACAGTTTTGTGTTTCTGGGTCTGTATCGCCTCACTTAATAGACTTTTTCCATTTTCATCCATTTACCTGCAAATTTCATTTTCTTTTAGACAAAGTCTCTCTGTGTAGCCCTGGCCTTGAAGCTGTAGACGTCTGCTTGCTTCTGCCCAAGTATTGGGAAGGTCTTGGTCTATAGTGAATCTGTGTCTCTAGATTGTGACACATGTCTCAGCCCCCCCCATCTCTGTGGGAGAGCAGAATGGGTAGAATTGAGGCATCCCTCATCCCACATAGAAGGCTTGAACTGCTTGCAGCTCGGCATTTTCCTCCTGTCTTTTAAAAGAAGAAATGCCCTTATCTTTTCCCCTACCCCGTGCCTGAAGGAAAAGGAGATTTTTCTCTAAAAGTCGTTGATTTCCTGGGGTAAAATTTTATTTATTTGAAAGATTTATGTGTATGTGTGTCTGGGGTCAGGGGCATATGAGTGTTGATGCCTGCAGAACTATAGAAGAGGATGACTGATCCCCAGGAGCTGGGGTCTCAGGAATTGTGAGCTGCTCCACATAGGTGCTGGGAGCTGAGCTTGCGTCCTGTGTAAGAGCAGGGCCCACTCCTAACCACAGAGCTGTCTCTCCAGCCCTTGTATGGTGCTGCCTTGTGCAATGAAGTTCCTCTTTCTCGTCTGGATGGCCTCACACGCGCTCATCTCTCGGGTGCCTTGTGTATTTATCATCATAACTGTCATTTCCAGCTCTTTATTTACATTTTGGGCTGGCTGTTTTAGTTCTTTTCTTTTTAAAATTTTTATCAATAATATTCTATGAACATTTACTTAAAAATCTTGTGCGTGTGTGTGCGCACAATGGGAAAGATGTTACTGGTATTATTCTAAACAAGGACACAAAATAAAAATCACACATACATGCACATAGACACGTACATACGCAGGCATACACTCACATGCATGCATACCATCCATTAGAGAAACAGACAAAAGAATACAAACAGATGATTTCAATAGATTTATTGCAGAATTATTTATTAGGAGACTAGAAATTTGACCAGTCATTTAAATCATGCTAAACTGTGGAAATTAATTATGGAAAATTTACAGTGCTCACAGAAACTCATGCTTTCCAAACTATAATATACATACATATATACAAATATTTTAAATATAATTTATTTCAAATATATTTTATTTATTTTTATTTTTTATAAATTTTAAATAAAAATTTATAACTTTTTATTTATTTAAAAACCTATTTAAAATAAAGCAAATTTTAAAATGATATGCACAAGAATTATACAGAATTGTGTCAAAAGGGAAATGTTTGTATTAGGAAATAGAGAAAATAAATGTTCACATGTGTTGAAGACAGATGGGAGACTGACAGTGCTCTTCTCAGGAGGGAGACTGGAGGTTTAGAAATCAGGGCTGGGACATAGATTTATTTTACTTTGCCCCCTCCCCACCTTCTGTCTAATGTTTTACAGAAAGTAGAAGCCACAAAGTCAAGCCAGGTATGGTGGACACCTGCCCGGCTGTCTGTCTCCCTGCTCCTTCCCTTTCCGTGCCTTCCTCTCATTAACATCAGAGTACTGACTAATGGGTTCTTAAACAGCCTCACTTAAAGTAGTTCACTGTTTACCATCTTAGTGCCTCAGTTTCTCCAGGAAAGTGAGGGGTAACAGAAGTTCTTAAAGTCCTAATGAAAGAATCCTGGGAAGTGCTACAATAAGCACATGGCACACGAGTTCTGAGTCAGGGCCACCTTGGGACTCTAGGTTTAACTTAACCTGGTAAGTTAACCACACTGCAGGTTAGCCACACTGCAGGTTAACCACACCACAGGTTAGCCACACTGAATGTTAACCACACTGCAGGTTAGCCACACTGCAGGTTAGCCACACTGCAGGTTAACCACACCGCAGGTTAGCCACACTGCAGGTTAACTACACTGAATGTTAACCACACCGCAGGTTAGCTGCACTACAGGTTAACTACACCGCAGGTTAGCCACACCAAATGTTAACCACATCACAGGTTAGCCGCACTGCAGGTTAACTGCACAGTCGGTTAGCCACACCGCAGGTTAGCCACCCTACAGATTAATTTACTGAGATTGAAGCAGACGGCAGAGGTCTTCTGAGAATAGTGCTGTATTGTAGTAAAGAGACACAATGACCACCGCAACTCTTATAGGAGAAAGCATTTAATAGTGGCTGGCTTACAGTTTCAGAGGTGTAGCCCATTGTCATGGCAGGAAGCATGGTGGCACACAGGCAGACATGGTGCTGGAGCAGTAGCTGAGAGTTCTACATCCAGATCCACAGGCATCAGGAAGAGAGAGACTCTGAGCTTGGTGTGATGAGCTTTTGAAACCTCAGAGCCCACCCAGTGACACACTTCTTCCAACAGCCACACCTCCTGATCCTTTCAAATGGTACCTCTTCCTGTGAGCCTGTGGGGGCCATTCTCTTTTAAACCACCACAGTCAGCCTGTGGACATCTTGAATCCCAACCTATTCCTGCCATCAGGTCCCCGTCACCTCCCCTGTTTGTGATCTTGGTTGAGTGAAGTCCTGAGTAGCTCTGGTGACTTGAGTCTAACGGTGTGGAAATCTGATTTCAGGACACATCCTACCTGTTTATCACTGGCCCTGAAGTTGTGAAATCTGTTACCAATGAGGATGTCACTCAGGAGCAGCTGGGTGGTGCCAAGACCCACACCACTGTGTCAGGTGAGAGATGTGACCGTGACCTTCCTGCTCTCCAAAGGAGAAGGCATTGCTGTGCAGGGTGGTCCAAGGTTGTTAAAAATGTCACTTCAGCAACAGTGCTTACCCAGGAGGACTGTGAGCTACAGCCACAGACGTGGCCCAAGTCACAGTCTCAGACTTAGGTAGTAGGTTATTACTAATGATTACTAATAAGATTACTGGCCCACATGCCCGGCCAGCTCTTCTTCGCAGGTCCTCGTTGTCTGTAAAGTGATCTTGGAGCACATGTGGGTGGTCATAGTGGGTGCGATTTATATCCATACAGCTGAACTAGCAGAACGGCTGGAATGGTATCCTGTGTCTTACTTTTGGCACTGAGGCAAAAGTTATTTCAGCTTCTCCCCCTGCACCCCGAATATTCTAGCTGCCAGAAGTACAGGCAGTCATGAGCCAACATGGTTTCTATGTGTGTGCTTAACTTTGAACAGTTCATGTAAGTGGAGTCATATGACAATGATGTTTTCAAAAACTTTTTAGTACTGTGTATTTATTGTACAAAACATTTCTGTTTCATACATGTTGATCAGGTGCTGTTTGCATCCACTCCATTTCCCTCTGTCTCCCTTTATTGATTCCCTTTCTCTTCTCTGATTATTACTCTGTGAGCTTCCATGTGGGTGTGCATGTGTGTGTGTACACTCTGTTTTGTGTGAACGTGATGAGGGGCACACCACAGTATTGATGTGGAGGTTGGAGAGCTAGTGGGAATTGGTTCTCTCTTTCTCTTATGTGGGTCCCAGGGATCAAACTTAAATTGTCTGGCTTGGCCACAGGTACCTTTTCCGACTCAGCCATCTCGCTGGACATGGTGCATGTTCTTTTAGTCTTGATCCCAAATAAAACTTTTTGTCTTGGGTGGATGGGCATGGGAAGGGAGGTCTGAGGACATGGTATATTTTCAAATTTAAAAGTTTACTTATCTTTTATAAGTGGCTTCTTTTACTTACTATACTTTTTACATTTTGTTTCATTTAGAGACGGTCTCACTGTGTGTCTTGGTTGTCCTGGAACACACAGAAGGCTGACTAGCCTCATACTTATCGCGGCTCTCTTTGCTGGGATTATAGTCTTGGGCCATTGCACCCAGTCCACCATGTATTTTTAAAGGCTTGTCTGTGTAGTATCCCATCTCAATACTTTGTTCCTTTTAATGGAGTGATTGTCTAATATATAGATGTATGACTGCTAATTAAATTATTTATTTTAGAGATAGGATTTCACCAAGTTGCTTAAGCTGGCCTCGAATTCTTAATCCTCCTGCCTCAATCTTTTATTTATTTATTTTTTTGAGAGCCGGGATCACAGGTGTGGCCTACCGTTCTCCATGACCATACCACCATCGCCACCCCCGTGTTGGAGATTATACCCAGGGCATTCAGCTTGCTTGGCAGCTGCTGCACCATTGCACCCAGGTCCAGCCCCAACATGTCTTGTTTATCTGCTGATAGACATCTAGGTTTTCTAACATATATATATTTGTGTTTATAACATAATATCTTGTTACAAACATTTGTGTGACATTTTTATTTCTTGCTGGCACATGCCCAGGTATGGGTGGCATAGTGTTGATCTTTCTGAGGCTCTGCCAGACTGCCTTCCAGAATGCTGTGCCAGTTTGTAAGTGCTCTTTGAGTAATAGGATTCAATCTTGTTGAGAACACTCCTTGCTCATTCAGAAGGTGTTCATTGAGTGTCTGTGTGTGAAGCATGCTAGGTGCTAGGAATGTGTCTGTCCATATGGCAGTTACTTACTAGTAAGGGAGTCAGGCAATACAGCAAACAGATTAGAACCCTACGGAGTCTGTGGGAGACACTGGGCTGTTGAGGTTCCAGTATTCACAATGAGGGTGCTGGGTGAATATCCTTGAAGAGGTATTGAGGGGGAAGCACCCCAGGCATGGGCAATAGCTTATACAAAGGCCAAACGTACAAAAGGTAGAGGAGTGATTGTCTGCAAAGTGTACCTTGCTATCCTGATTCAGATACAAATCTCCCTCTGGCTGCTTTGAGGTCAGAGATATTAAGGGGCAGCAGTAAAAGCAGATGGTCTGGGGAGGCTGGCCTGGGAGAGTGCTCACTCTGCTTCCAGAACAATGACTTGACCCCTGGTCAGTGCCAGGGTGTTCCGCCTTTCCTTCTACTGTGTCCAAGCCCATTGTACACCAGGCACCTTTCTCAGTAGGAGGCAGTCAGCAGCCTTGGGGGAGCTGGTGTAGAGTAGTGTCCCACTGCTCACAGAGCAGGGAACGTGGGGTATGGGCTGGCAGAGGAGCTTCACACTTGGGGTGACTGAGGACATAGCTGCCAGCTTGGTTGGCGTCTGCCAAGCTGGAGAAGCCCGCGAGCATCTTCATATGTCACCTGTAGCTGACCACCGGTCCTTGGGCCTCCTATCCTCTCTGTGCTTTCAGGTGTGGCCCACAGAGCTTTCGACAATGATGTGGATGCCTTGTGTAACCTACGTGAGTTCTTCAACTACCTGCCCCTCAGTAGCCAGGATCCAGCTCCGGTCCGCGAGTGCCATGACCCAAGGTGGGTGGCAGCGGGCTTGTCCGTCTCTGGCCTTCTGGCATCTCTATCCTGACAGAATCTCAGGTCAGCTTGGAGCAGGCTGCAGAGTATGCCAACAGGGTCCCAGCTGTGGCGAGGTTGCTGGCATCTGGGGACAGGAGCAATCCTTGGTGATTTCCTCACTCCCTTCCTTTTGGCTCTGGGGGTGGAAGAGACTGCAGGAGTTGGTTAAGCCTTTGGAGTTGTCCAAAAATGGAGATGGAAGGTTTTTAGGTCTTGATAAGGAACAGCCAAAGGGAGTCTGCAGCATGGCCTTAGGAGCTGTGTTGTGGGAACTGCTTCTGGCCCTAGGGCAGAGCTTTGCTGCCTGCCTTTTAAAGACCTCAGACCCAAGATCCAAGCCTGGTATGGTGGCAAATGCCTTTAGTCCCAAGCACTTAGGAGGCTGAGGCAGGCAGATCTGAGTTTGAGGCCAGCTGGTCTAGAGAGTTCCAGACAGCCTTGACTACCAGAGAAACCCTTTCTAAAAAACAAAGACCTCACTTTTGCGCCCAGCAGGGAACCGCTGCCCTGCTTCTGTTTCCTTTTCAGTTTACAAAACTCACTTGGCCTGGCCTTCCTAGTTGATAGAGTTCAGAATTGTTTCTTCTGGTCAGAAGCTGTCCTCAAGCACCTGAGCCCTGAGTGCCCTGAAACTGTGCCCTCACAACTCAGGGGACCACAGGAAGGGAGGGGTCACAAAGAAGCTGCTCTTTTTCAGAGCGTTTAGATACTGTTTGGTGTTCTTAAAGAATTTGAGACATTATTTGGAGGGTGTGGCCTAGGTCCCTGAGGATCTGAGTACCCGACCAGGGAAGCTCTTTAAGTGACCCATAAGAAGTATGGATTCCATTTTCAATGGAAAGCAGAGCTTTCTGGGAAGTTGGTTTGGTGTGGGCCATGTGACCTGGCCAAGGTCAGACCCTATACTTGGGGGCACTTCTTGTGTGTGTGGGGTCCCTCTAGTCCCCAGCTGCCCACATGGGGCAGGAAGGGCTGAGAGCCTGGTGAAGAGAGGAGGTTTGAGGGGTGTGATCTGCTGGATTCTCCAGTGAAGCAGGCACAAGCTCTAACTTGATCTCGCCTGTGGAGGACAGAGCCACAGGTCAGGGTGTGGCAGTTTGGTCCCAGATGATTCCTTCTGTCCAGGGGTCTGCGGCTTTGCTGCTTAAGGGGCTGTAGCTGGTTTACCTGGGGTGTGTGTGTGGGGGGGGGATTCTCATTCCTACTGTGGCTCCTTGCTCTTCTGTCCTAGATGCTGCAGGAAGTCAGAGGGGGGTTCCCTGGCTTTGCCCTGTTATCTCCAGTGTCTTTTAGAGCCCATGCTATGTCTCCAGCTTAGGAAACATTCCAGAAGGCAAACAGAAGAGCTACAAGCGGGAGTAATCTTATTTTTTCCTTTTTTTTTTAAGTCACATGAGTTGGTATTGTATGTAGGTTCTATGTAACGATGTGACAACCATGGTGACTTCTGTGACCGGCCAGTGAGGATACATCACCAGCTGATGTGTTGTACTTTCCTCATTTCCTCCTCGGCTCCCGCAGGACAGTGGTTTCTGTGCTGACTCCATTTGTGTCTTTTCCAGTGACCGCCTGGTTCCTGAGCTGGACACAATCGTCCCTTTGGAGTCAAGCAAAGCTTACGACATGCTGGACATCATACACTCAGTAAGTGCCCTGCCCTCTCTCAGCCTCAGCCGTGGTCATTGTGTTCTGTCTTTGCAGGATGTATCTGACTGGGTCTCAGTGTCAGCACAAGTGGGAAATGCAGTGGCCAGGGGCCAGGGACCACCAGGCAGGATGTGCTGGTATGATTCAGTGGCTGTGACATCTTGAGGACTCAGATGGACTTGAGGGTTGGGCCAGCAGAGCTCAGGGGATTTGGAAGGCCCTGAGGTGCACAGAGTTAGTGCCATATCCTGACTTGGAGTGAGGCAGGGTTGATCCTTGTTGGGTATTACTGTTAAGTGCTTCTGGTCCGGAGACCTTGTCTTTCTAGAGAGTAGGGGGGTGAGGCTTAGGATGCATGGTGCCCTCTTCCTTCATGCAGCCGCGTTTTGGTTTGACCAGGGAAGGCAGCTGTTGGGCTCTACAGGGCATTTGCAGGTTGAAGGTGTCTCCTGTGTGCACGCATGCGTGCGCTGCACACACACACACACACACACACACACACACACACATACACACACACACATACACACAGTTTCACCAGCAGTTCTTGCTTGGTGGAATGTTGATGGTTCTGTGGGCTCAGCCTGGCCTGGAGCCTGTGACCTGTGTCTTTTTCCTTATTCTGGGAGCCTGCAGGATTCAGCAGGCATGGCCAGGTTGCCCCTCCTCATGGCTGTGTTCTGTCTCATTGGGCAATAAATTTTACTATAAACCATAGGGAACATTCACAAAAGATTTTGAATGAGGGCAGAAAGAAAAACATCAAATTTGATAAAAGAAAAATTACGAATAATTTGGCTGTTGCAGTGGCTCAGCAGGTGTAAAGGTACCAGCTGCCAAGATGATCTGAGTAAGACCCCAGGACCCCAGGACCTCCTGGTAAAAAGAGAGCTGGTTCCCACAAGTTGTGGTCTGGCCTCCATATGTACCCTGTGGTACATACACACACAGAAATGTCAGAAAAATAATTTGCAGAGATGCTGTGATGGCTGATATTGGTTGTCAACAGGACTGCATCTGGAATCAGTTAAAACCCAAGCTGCCGGGAAGCCCTGTGAGGGATCTTCTTAATCAGATTATTGATGCAGAAAGACTCACCCTAAATCTCAGCCACACCGCTGGTGCAGCCCAGATAAAGGACATGGAGAAGGGGACTTTGCCTTTGCCTGCCCCCCTCAGTCTCACTGGCAAGTTCATCTGTCCTGTTTCTGTGAACAGTATTCAATCCATCTTCTTCAGGATCTCTACAGACTGAAGACCAGCAGCTCTCCAGGGATCCAGTTGGGACAGATGGCACATCGAGACCTGTGAACTGAACTGTCACCAGATCTTTAGCCTTTCTGTCATCAGGCAGCCATTGTTGGAACACCCAGACCATGTCCCTTCCCGTTTCGTGTCTAGCTGTCTGTGTCTGTGTATACTGTCAGTACTGCTCCTTTACAGAACCTTGGTTAGTACAGCTGGCTCAGTGGCTAAGATACTTGCCGCTCTACAGAAGACCCAGGTTTTGGTCACAGCATTCACATGACAGCTCACAGCCATATGTAACTCCAGCTCCAAGGGAGCCGATGACACCCTCTTCTGGCCTCTGCAGGCACTGCACACACATGGCATACATACATATGCACAGCGAACAGTCATACACATAAAAACAAATGGAAAATATTTTAAAATTATGAGCAGTACTGCTCTAGACTATAGATGCTTATCTGCTAAAACAAAAGCTACCCCAATACCTGGAAAGAAATCTGTTAAACAGTTTCTGGAGGAAGATATTAACTTAATGGCAGAATTCTATTTTTTGTTGTTTTTTTTTTTTGAGACAGGGTACTCTGTGTAATGACCCTGACTGTCTTGGAACTCACTCTGTAGACCAGACTGGCGTTAAACTCAGAGAGATCCACCTGTCTCTGCTTCCCAGGTGCTGGGATTAAAGGTGAACCATTCACAGGATGCTAACGTTGAATGGAAACACTGTATCAAAACTCCTGGACTGTGGTTTAAACAGAAGAATATGTATCTTGAAAATGAGAGAAATGACTTGGAAAATTTAGTTCGCATCTTAAAAATATAGAAACCCTCCCCCAGAAAACATCCCAAACATATCACCACTACAGATAAATGGAGAAACTGGTGATGTGGAAGGGAATCAGGGGCACACTTAAGCAGTGGAGATGCATTCCTTAGCATGGGTCAGTGTGAAGTGCCAGCTCTGCCTAAGTTTACAGTTTGAAGGCAGTCTGAATAAACACTTTCATAGAACGAGACAAGTGCATACCTAGTTCATGGTCACTGGGAATGAGCTGCAGAAGCTCTGCTGGACAAGCCGTGCCTGTGCTAAAGCTCACAGCTAAAGCAGCGAGAGACCGGCGTGTAAATAGACCAGCAGAGTGGAACTCAAGAGCTGGAAACAGACCCAGGAGAGTTTTAGCAGATGGTAAAATAGATCCGAGCCCAGGAGCAAGGTTGCTTTTCTTAATAAAAGATGCTGACAACTGGAGGCCATGTGGGAGGATGCGGACTGTATGTCACGTGACTAAAGAGGGTAGCTGAATGTGGGTGTGAGGATATGGACTGTATGTCATGTGACTAAAGAGGGCA
>LOEQ01005535.1:57918-76964 GCA_001685075.1 Bramus lutescens | reverse complement strand
CAAGAGGAAGGATAGGCGGGGCTAGCAGGCAAGATGTATAAATAGAAGGAGAACTCTGGGAGGAGAATAAGGAGCAGGAGAACAAGGAGAGGAGGACATCAGTGGTCAGCCACCCAGCCAGTCACAGAGTAAGAAGGAAAGAAAGGTATACTCTTTATCTCTTTCTATTTTCGGGTCTCCGTTTTCCATCATGGGATAATTTAAAAAAAAAACTGACAAAAAACAAGCCAAGCTAAGGCCTGGCATTTGTAACTAAGAATAAGCCTCCGTGTGTGATTTATTTGGGAGTTGGGTAGTGGGCCCCCCAAAAAGACAAAAGAGTCAAACATCACACAATACAGGTCCTCAGGCTTGGTGGCAAGAGCCTTTACCATCTCGCCAGCCCTTACTTTCTTTGATCTAGCAGAGTTTAGACATCTGTTGCTGTACTATGTCTTGTACATATTTTCATGTGTTTTATAATCAAGACAGAGATAGCTGAAGAGAATACGAGCAAGGGGAAGAATGCCATGTTTCATATTACCTGTACTTGACCCACAGCTAGTCGGGGGCTGCATGTACAAGGACCTGGCTTTGATCCTCAGTACTCAGAAATAAAATGCTAGCTTGGTTCACTGAGGCTGAATAATCAATTCAGTTTTTGCTGTTGTCTACATCTGCTTACTGTCTGTGAAACGTGAGTGTGGACGGAAACAATAGAAACACAACTGCTCCCCCAGCCTGGTTTTTTGTTTTGGTTTTTTGCATTCTTTCTTGGAGATGTGAGAAATGTCTGCCACGTTTGTAAAATAAATTGATCCCTTTCTATTATAAAAGAAATTTTAAAAAACCAGGCCTGTTGGATTAAGGACAAAGGAGGATGATAGCATGAATAACCAGCTGGTTTCATAGCTGAGGCCAAAGCTCTCAACCAGGCATGGGAGGAAGCCTGGGCTGGACCAGTCCAGTTCAGTGTTAGAGAGCTTTGCCAAAAGGTCAGTACTGGGACCTGGGTGATGGGAAGTCAGTTCTCACCTGTGACACAGGCTGTCTCTCTCAGTGTCCTTGAGACAATGGTCTTGTCTGCCATTACAAAGGAAGGATGCTAGAACCAATGGATCTGAATGAAGCTGAGGTCAGTCTCCAGGACCTTGGCCATGACAAACTAGGAAGGGAAGGGAGGCTCAACAGACCCTCTAGTGAGTCACTGGGCAGTACTATGGTGATCTCATGTCCCCTTTGGCCCATGAGGCATTCTCTATAACAGTCTGACCCAAGTCCCATGCCCTTGTCCTCCCTTCTTCATCCCATAGATTGCACAAAAGAGGGGCAAGAAACTGGTTAGCAACACCCTAGATTTCTGTGGTGCAATCCCACTGGAACTCCCCAGGTCTTCCTGGACCTCTCCCCAGCTGTTCTATTGGGAGGGCCTATCTCTGGGCTCTTCTATACATTGCAAATGACTGTGATTGATAGAAAAGTGATGTCTAAATCAATGACATGTTACTGTGGTAAATGTCATCTCGTTCCTGCCCAGAACGATCCTTCAAATACAGACAATTTCCACCAGAACTCCAGCTTCTACACCCTACCAGGACGTCCCACCTACAGCCCACAGGCCCATGAAAGCTATGAAGGCAGCCCAATGCAAAATTCTAAAATTACACATTTTTTGTGTAAATTGAATGTATGGTTCTTATATATGAACTCTGTAAAAGACAGTGTTGCATCACAATGTCAAAGTTAGAAACACCTGTAAGAATCAAGTCTCTTCTCCCACTGCAGACAAGCTTCCTGCTCTCTCAAAACAACATGGATGCATCTCCCCAGTCTCATGACACGCTCAGGCTCCTCTGGGCCCCATCCCTCTGGTATCAGGCCTGTCTACACCCAGGAAAAAAAATGAAAGTCAAGATCATCAACATGTGAAAAAGATACGAAAAACAAACTTGCCTTAAAGCATCTCCAAAGCTAGGGATGTAATTGGAAGAGGTTTGCCTAGCAAGTAGGAGACCCTGGGCTCCGTCTCAGTACTTAAAACATCCATGATGGCAGTGCAGGCCTGTAATCCTGGTAAGCAGAAGTTGGGGGTAGAAGGATCATGGGTTCAAGGTCATCCTTGGCTACTAGCTACTCAGTGAGTTCAAAGCCAATCTGGGATATATAAAATCTGTCTCAAAAAAAGGGGGGGGGTCTCCAAAATCTAAGGACTTTCCTGTCCTTTGAGAAGCTTCAGATGACCTAGGGAAAGGCCCAGCCTCTAATTACCCATGGCTTCTCCATCTTGGAAGGCTGCTCCAGTTCTCAGCTTGCTGTGCCTTCAGTCTTGTGGGCATAGATAGGCTGCGTAATTATAAACATTTTCTGTCATTCGCCCCAGCCTTTCCCCTGGAATGTGTGTCTGCCACTCTTCTGCTCCCAGACTCAGCTTCAATAGTTTTCAGTCAAGGTTCAGGGAGAAACCCGCCACACCGGGATTTGATTATTTACCAACATAATGTTGGCTGTGAGCCAGCAAGGCACCAATACATTTTCCTTTGAAGCCTGACATATTGCCTGCTGTTCCTAAGTCTGTTTTCTTGGCTGGCCAACAAATAATCAGGACTGCTTAAAGAAAAAAAAAATCACAATTCAAGGGGGGGGTGTTGATCTTGTGATGGGTTCCTCATAGACACTGATCTCATTCTCCCAAGGTGACAAAGGTGTTCACAGGAGTGGGGCTTCTGACACCTGCTGGTCCCCAGACCCCTTTGATCAGTTTTTCTGTACATTACTCCAGGAAAGGCCTGCAAAGGACTGGCCCTGGTGTCAACAGTAGCAGGTAACACAGGTATCAGCATGTCCCCGAATATTTTAGACTGGCATGTACTCTCCTGGCATGTTGAAGGACCCTCCAAGACAAACTGACACAGATCACAGGCCACTTGAAAGCTGATTGTCCCAAAAAGCTACTGTCAGGCTATCAAGAACCCAAGGGACAATAAGGGATAGCAGCTGCTGCCACTTCCTAACCATTCTGTCCCATTCAAGTTCTCCTTGTAGAATTTGTCCTGTGAGCAGTTTAGGTATGGGCTTTGAGATGAGAACATAGAAGAGTTTTGAATATGAAATAATTTCTTAAGGAAAGGTTTAGGGCTGAGTGTATTGGTGCAAGCCTTTAATCCCAACACTTGGGAGGCAGAGGCAAGTGGATCTCTGAGTTCAAGGCCAACCTGGTCTACAGGGGAAGTTCCAGGACAGCCAGGGCTACACAGAGAAAACTTGTCACAAATAAATCAAAAAACAAAAGCCTACATTCAGAACTTTAACACTCACATTTAAAAGAAAACAAAAACAAAACAAAACCAAAGCAAACATGTGGGTATGGTAGTATGCCTATAACCGAACACTAGGGTGAGTAGAGATAGGTATATCCCCAGAGCTCACTGGCCAGGCACCCTAGATTATTGGTGAGCTTCAGGTTCAGTGAGCGACCATGTCTCAAAAGATCAAGTTGATCATAAGAAAGGTAGACACTTGGCACAAACCCCTGACCTCCACAAGTACCCCACATACACACACACATGAATCTTCCAAGTTGGCTCTAGCAGAGGTAACGAGATGACAATATCACTGGCTGCAACCTTTATAAGCCCCAGTTTATGTGCCTTAGCTTATTATTTTTCAATGTCTACCTCATTCAGTGTATATTTAAAAGTTATAACCCAATTACCTGAGCCTCTATAGGCTTAGATCTTATTTTAATATAATTTCTAGTTCTTTTATTTTTTTAAAAAAAAGGTTTAATTAAGACAGGGTTCTCATTCTCTCACTGTACAGTCCAAGTCGGCATGGAACTTGAGATCCTCCTGTCTCAAGCCCCTACATGCTGGGATTATAGGTGTGCACCTCGCATGTAGTTTAGACATTGTTTTTGAGGGCAAGCTTTCATATTTGGAAGTGTCAGAGTTTGGGTAGCAAATAGATGTTCAAAGACTTACTTTAAAGGTTTTTTTCAAAATTGTGTGTATGGATGTGTGCCTACATGTGGGTATGTATGTGCACATGCATGTGAGTGCAGGTACATGTGGAGGCCAAAAGAAAGCATCGGATCCTTCTGGAGCTGCAGCTGCAGGAGTTGTGAACTACCTGATGTGAGTGCTGGGAACTAAACCCAGGTCCTCTGCAAGAGAATGTGCTCTTAACCACTGAGCAACCTCTCTAGCCCCTAAAGTTTCAAATAACTCATCTTTTGATTCTAGCTTGTGACTAGAATCTTGCCCTTTCCATCCCTGCCCACATTTCCTTATTAATAAGCTTTTATTTTATTTGCTCTGATCGATCCTCTTGTCTGTGGAGTGTTTCCCATAGATGAAGTAGCTGTTCTGAACTGCCAACACTCCCCTAACCCCAGAAGGCTACAGCCTGACGCTCTGCTGGACACAGTGGCCCACAGCCAACAGTTGTCACTTTCATTAAGATATCAGGAGCAGAGAAAACTGTCCTAAGACAGGCATGGAGGAACAGCCAAAGATGTTCTCATGCGGGAGGAAAAAGGCTCTAAGCTTGCCTGGGTCTTTAATCTCCAGATGAGATGCTTCAGTCTCTGCACACTTCACAGGACCCCTGTACAGATAAGAGGCGGGACAGCCCTACAGGGCACTCTCAGACAGCACAGACAGAGGCATTACATAACAGCCAACTGTTTGTTTCACTTTGGGAAAGCGTGAGCTCCCTCTAACCTGAAAGTGAGCATCAGCGGCAGACCTGAGGAGCACCAGGGACCAGGGCCTGTAGCCTCCCCTCATTAATATTGGCCCAGCCAAAGAAGGGAGAAGGAGAAGATCTGGAGGAAAAAGTCACAGATGGACCACAGAAGACAGAATAAAAAAATGTCTTGAGTTAATTGGCGAAGACTGAACGGCAGGCACAATGTTTAAGGAGCTATCTCTGACCACTGGGTACAACACACTTCTGTATTTTTCACACCAGAATGGGCCTTAATCCCTCCGAGATGATCTAAAAGCCTAACTGTGGCCCAGCAGTCACCAGCAGAGTGGATTAACCCATAAAGCAGCCGTGTAGACATCATTCTACTTGCCCTGTTAAGTCACTAGATGAAGTTACCATTGGTGACACTGTTTTGGCATGATATATTGAGACCTCCACGGCTGAAGGAGGAGTCTGGACAGGTAAGAAGCACTCCTGTTGCTCTGGGTAACTGACAGGCAGGCAGATGCAGCCAGTGCTGGCTGCATTATTTGTTACTAAAATCGAAACAGGGAGGGAGCCAGATGAGACTTTCACTCCAAACAGCATTTTCCCAGCAAAAGCTGCATCTCAAGAGTCCTTCAGAGCACTCTGGGAATACACGGGAGTTTACAAATCAATTTACTAAATTGGCTTGGCTGGAAACCATGCTTTTGTGTGTGGATCCTGCCGAAAGATATTTTTTAATCTATCAGACCCTAGTGGGGCTCCTTCAAGCAGTACAGGGAAAGGTAACACCAGGAAGAGAAATGTCAATTCCAAGGCAAGTAGACTCCGGCTCAAACCCTGGTACCAAAGGTCCAGCAGCCCTGGGTGAGTCACATGACCTCTTTGAGCCAACTGCCTAGCTAACCCACCAGCCTCTTGAAGTGCTGGCAGGGTAAGCGCCCTGTATATCTCAGAGTCAAGACTACTGTCAATCTGACCTTTTCAGGACAGCTTAAGCAGCCCAGGATGACAGGAGTTCTCCCCACGCCATTATCTCATCTACCATAGGCCAGGGAGACAAGTGACATAAAAGGAGCGGAGCTCTGGAAACCTCACTGTGCAATGACTGCGTCTACTTCACCAAACAGGGAACTTCATTTAAGCCGCAAAGAGAGCCAAGCTGCACTTACAAGACAGACATTTTGGATGTCAGGCTTATGCTATTTTCGGTTCTGTATAATTTTGCCCTTTAGATATTGTGAACTTGAAGAATTATGCAAGCGGTCCTTTTGTTTGTTTGTTTGTTTGTTTGTTTGTTTTTAAAGGAAGACCTCAAATGCATAGCAATCCTTCTACCTTTGCCTTCCAAATACTGGGATGATAGGCGTTGCTACCACACCTGACTCTGAGCCTTTTCTTTTTTTTTTTTCTTCACATCACACCTATTGGCCATTCAGCCAGTTAGAGCAAGTTTTCCAGGCTTACTGTAACACTTGAGTCTGAGGTCTTGAGTAGAGAGGAGGCAGAACAAAAGGCCCAGACCTATAGAGGCCTCAGGATTCACCCAACAGAAAGCTAAGTAGTGTCTTACCCGAAGTCAAACTGTGAAGGCATTTGATGAGGTTTTAGTAAACCACTGGAAATTAATATGGAATGGAAAAGGAAAGGAGTCTTGACATGGAGTTACATGCCCTGATGCTTCCAACTCTGAGGTCAATGTGTGCCAATTCTCACTGCATTGCAGGAGACAGAGGCCTGTTAAGACAGGCCTGTGCCATTTCTCTCTCTCAACAAGGATTTACTAGACATCACCGTGTCAAAAAATGCCTGAGAAAATATGTGATTGCTCAGGACTGGAGCCCATAATAGCCTGGCCCATCACGATGTCTTGGCCCATCATCCAAGTCCTGTGGTGAGGTACAGCATCACAACGTGGAGGCCATGGCACAGCAGAGCCACTAATCTCACAGTGGCTGGTAAGCAGGGATGGAGGAGGACATGCTAAGGTCCCAATAAATCGGAGGGGCCTTGCATGGAAACACCTTAGGACACCACTGGAGAGAAGAGCCCAGAGGCTGAAGAAGCAAGGAAGGGGAGAAGGGGGCTGGTGTGAAGAAGGGGAGGAGGAGAGGAGGAAGGGAAGGACAGACAGAAAACTGCCAGAAGCAGGGACGTGTGGAAGGCAGTGTGAGAGACAGAGGCTGTGGATGTGGATACATGGACAAAGAAGACTTCACCAAATGGCTCAGAATTAGCCAAAAATAAATAAATATTTTTTTTCAAAAACTCACAACTGTAATTTTTAGATACATATGCCAAGGATTGGACTCAGCTCTGCTTGAAATATTTTTAATTAATACTCCTACCCATGAATGTGCTCAACTCACAGAGAAGAAAGAGGCCATCTAGTTAGGAATGGGTTGCAATAGTGACTCTACACAACTTGATAGAAGTTGTGCATCTATGTGAAACAGAAAGAAAAGCTCAAATCCTAAATTAATTAGGTTAATTCACAGTGTGGCCGAAAGAAACTGCAATCTTACAGCGTGATATCTGGGCTGTCAAAGTTAGACAAGGAAACATACTGGATTCTACAAAGTAAGTATTCCTGGGCCCAGAAATTACTAAGAACTCAAGAGTTTTCTTGGCTGTAACGACTTGTAAATATCTAGAAAAGCCCAGATTTTGAAGCCCCGAGGACACTTACTACAGCTAAGAAAGTTGGCAGGAAGCTTTGCACAGTATTTGGGTTTTCTTTCTGAGTTGATATCTTACCAAATACAGCCATCTGTGTTCCCTCTGGGAAAGGTTCAACCGTTCTGTTGCCACTGACATGGTGTTTGGCTGGAAAAAGAAAGAAAGAAATGTGAGTTTAAGTGTAAAGTTTGACATGCATGCTAACACATGTCATTAAATGTGTCAGTGAGCCCGTTCTCTGCAGGAGTCAGGAACACACCAGAGCTTACCCTCTTAAGAGAATTTCAATCACCTGGCTATTTTTATAAACCCATGTGTGTACATGCACTCATGTGCATGCATGCAAGGACACATGTGGGGTTGAGGAAGCAGACATATGTATGTATATGCGGTGGCCACAAGTTAGCCTCGGATGTCATTCCTCAGGTGTGATCCACTTTGTTTTATAGTTTTTGTTTTTGTTTTGTTTTGTTTTGAGTCAGTCTCTCACCAGCTTAGAGCTCACCAATTTGGCAAGGCTGGCCAGTCAAGGAGCCCAAGAGATCACACCTGTATCTGCCTGTATCACACCCACATAGGCTCACTGACATATAATGACATATGTTATATGCATATCAAGCTTTTGATACCCAGCACAGGGATTAAAATATATACCACCAAATCCAGTGCTTTCCATGGGTTCTAGAAATCAAACTCAGGCCCCCGGGTTTGCAGGCAAAGCCACTGACGGAGTCATCTCCCTAGCTCTTTACCTGAGTTTTCAATCTCAATGACAGGGCAGCTTAGACATCAAACTCTGGCATGTTGTTTTGTAAATGAATGTGTCAGGGACCAAATTCTTACAGGCCTGGACAATGGAAAAGTGCTGGACCCCTGGTCAGATGGTCCCTACTGAAGCTGACCGCCCAAGAGAACAAGGGAATCCTCGAAATCCAGGTTGAATAAGGATGTCTCCCCAGACGATGTCCAACAATCATCATACTGATAAAGTTGGTATTTAAGCAAGAAGTGCAGCAGGAGGCCAGGGCACTCCACTGTGATTTGAGCACTGTTCCAGGGACAACTGTTTTGGGGACCCACAGATATCTGGTGCTTATCAACAGCCCTTCAGCCTTGAAGTCCCACCGCCATAGCAAAGTAGAGATGTAATGAGCCTCCAGGTTGGGGCTTCAACATACATTTGTTCTCAAGACCCCCCAAGCAGAGAACCCTGATGCATGCTCCATCTGAGCACATTTAGTGATGTCCTTGGTGATGCTCAGATATAAGTATTTACATAGAAGAACACAGGAGGAACAACTAAATCCTGACATTCAACCTCCTCATAGCTTAAGAGTCACACCAGGTCTACTAAGCTCTGGCCAAGGGTGACAAGGAAACAACCCAAGTCAATGCCAGAGGATCTTGGTGAACCACAGAACTATCTGGTCCAGGTGTGAGGAGATATGACACTAGATTGAGGTGGGGACCATGCCACAGTAGGCCTTAAGCTCCTCTCCAAATCATGGGCTTCTCAGCACCCTTTGTAGCACTGCCTAGGTGATATAAACCTTGTGAGTCTGCGAGGCTCCTTTTAGTACCCCAGATTTCATAAGTTCATCTCAGGGTTTTCTATTGGTTTTCAAGAAAGAAAATCCAAGAAAAGGGAAGTGAACAGCCCAGAGTAGAGACAGATAGCGGGCAGACTTGGCAGCTTCCTGGGGCCCTCAGCCACTGTTGAACACAATCATGATGAAAGGTCCCAGATGACCCTGTCTGGCTTGCTCATATGACCCTGTCTGGCTCACTCATATGCTTAAGCTCCCTGGTCACTGCATCCCTGTAAACACATGGAGACCAAGGCTCTGCCTTATGAGTACCCCCGACCCATCCCTTAGCCTGACCAATGAGCCTAGATTCTCACCTTTACCCTTGCCAAGAAATCAGAAACCCCTTCCTTTAACCCATGAACCCCACCTGTAAGAGTTGAACCTGAGGGAAAATGTAGGTAGGAAAAAAGAGGATCTACATAACAGAATGTTAAGTTCCACTTGTCATCAGGAAGCCTCACAGACTGCTTAGAAATTACACTCATGGTTTTATCAAATGCAGCTGGTCCCTCTGGACTGGAGATGCCATCACCATCTTGAGTCAGAGCAGCTGTGATCACCAGCACACTACCCTCAAGAGACCAGGCTTATTAGCCTTCCTTCACGGAAGGATTGGGAAACTAACTTAGTGAGACATTCCAGTAGTGCCACTGCCTAAAAGTTGTCCAAGGGACTCTCAGTGGCACCTTTTCAGGAGTCCTCCATGCTATTGGTGGGACTCTCAGCGGTCTGGTCAACCTATGTTCCTGTGAGTAGATCTAGTAGACTCGTTAGGTCACCAAGCTGGACTTGCAGAGAGTCCTTTCTCGGTTTATTGATGCTCTCTCTACCTGAGCTCAACAGATGTGACAGCAATGTATCTGAGGCACCACTTAGAGCAATGAAGAACTATGATATCTGCAGTACTTTAAGAGAAAACTATTTTATTACACCACACATGTGGACTACAAGGACAATGAACTGAGATGTGGATATTGAGAGGAAAGTGAAAACACGGAGACTATGCAAGGTATTTCTTTTTATTCAATACTACCTTTGTCATTGTTAGATTCTTATTCTCTTTGTCTAGGATAAAAACACTCAAATTTTAAAAAAATCCACAAAGCCATAGACTTCTCTGTATACTTTTTTTCCTTAGCAATTGGTTTCCTGGGCAGACCAAGGCTAATCTATAGCTCAGATGAAGTTCACACATATAAGAGAAGGTATGTCTTCTGCGGCATCGTGGTGGCATAGGAGATGTTCCCAGACCTGACTGTGACTGCCTGCATCACCGTCTTAGAAACAGGCCACCATCTCCCCACCTCTTGGGCTAGCTCCTGTACTACCCACACATACTGTGTCCTGAGTCTAGTCAACTTCACCTTCCCTTTACCACGCAAATCGGCCTTGTCTCAGTGTCCTTGATCTTTGACTAGCCTCTAGTTCTGTATCCCTTGCCTATTCATTCTTCCCAGTGTAACCACAGCTATCTTTCAACATGGAAAAAAATCTAAATAATATAACATAAGCTCCCAAGTACCCTCCCATATATATGAGCAAACAGCTCAGGGAGGAATGGGTCATTTGGCTCAGTCTCAGAAACTCGGTCTGTCAGTGTGGGAAGGCAAAATGAAGTGTCCTCATCGCAGCAGTCAGGAAGCAGAGAGAGCACCTGTGTTTATGGGCTTTTCCCTTTTCCTCTTATATTCCACCAGGGCTACATGTTGATGTCACCCACACTCAAGGAAGGTTCCCCACCCCTTTTGCTAATGGGGTTACCCTCACAGACACTCAGAGGCATGGTTTAGGAACCTTCTCGGCAGGTCTCAGTGCAGTCAAGCCGACAGGCAAGATTAACCGCATTTCGTCCTCATAATAAACATTAAGTTAAAGAAATAAAAAATTTTATTTAAAAAACTCCAAGTATGNACAGGCAAGATTAACCGCATTTCGTCCTCATTCCTCTGAGGCTAGAGTCAATGCTGCTGCTGGCCTTCAAGGATTCGTAAGGACTGCTTACCAAGCCTCTCCTCCCTCCACTACAGACACCTCTGCCTTGTTCGCTGGGGCTGCACTAAACATTCGTGTTACTTACTACATGGATGAGGACCAAATCTCCCAGGGAATAATGGCAAGCTCAGAAGGGCAGTGGCCACATCCTACATCCCATCGTCTTATAAGCCCAGCATGTAGTGACACAGAGGTTTTCAGTATTTTATAAGCTAGTAAATGAAGTAAATAGCATTTAAAAGTCTCTTTAAGCCAATATAAAAGACCCAGTAAATAGACACACACACACACACACACACACACACACATACTATTGCATTACTTAATGGGAGACAGTCTAAGAAATGTATTCTTAAACACTATTCTGTATGTTTACACAAACTAATCAAGACATCACTAACTTTGTAAGGAAACTTTAGGCCACCATCAACTCTGATCTGTTGTGATTCAAACACTGTTGTGTTATGTGACCAGATATCTGTCTGTGTGCACATGTATGTGTGTTGAGTACATGTGAAGACCAGAGGACACCCTCAGTTGTCATTCCTCAAGTGCCACCTGCCCTATTTTTGAGATACTGTCTTTCACTGGCCTGGAAGTCACCAACTGGGTTAGGCTGGCTGACCAATGAGCCCCAGAGATCCACCTGTGTACTGCACTAGAGAAGTATGTACACACTACTACCATGTCTAGCTTTTCTAGGGGTGGTCAGGTCCTTATGCATGCAAGGCAAGGACTTCAATAACTAAGCCATTGGCGTAGTCCTGCAGTATCCTCTTTTGAAAATAAAAATACAAAGAGCGTGTTTCCCACATATAAAAGTAAACACTTAAATTGTCACTCAGAATCAGTGATCCAGCTGGGTGGCCTGGAGAACAGGAAGCCAATGTCCCACCCTCTGATGCTGGAGCCTCCTTCCTAGCTGCTTACCTCCTCGCGTCAGGGAAGATGGCAGGGCTGACGGAAGTAGGCATGGAAGTGTTCCACACTGGACAGGAAGGAGCAAGTCTGCACTGTCCTCTCTGGTGAGATGCCCCACCTCATCTTTTATTCCAGAGCCTGAGGCCCAAAGATAATTGTTTCTATAAATTGATTTTGCATTTTCTTCTGGAATACAGATCATTGAGTCTTACGTCAGCCCTGTGGCAGTCTATGCAACATTAGCAAGAGAAAGACAAGACAGGCTGGGATGACATACAGGGCCCTGGAAGGAGGTTGTGTGATCTCAAGCCACTCCCATGTCCTGGCTGGACAACCTTGACCTATCATTTAACCTCTGTGAGGCTTTCCCTGATTCACGAAAGTCTCTCCATTATGCATTTCCTCATTTGAACTGTGTCATGGGTGGCTTTAAGAATTACACTAGATATGTAAAGCCTGGCACATTGCAAGTATTGCACAACTGCCAGGCTAGCATTGGAATCTGCGTGGGAGCTTTCTATCGAAAAAAAAAAAACTAGATCTGAATCAGGAAATGGTGTATCTTATCCTCCTCCGCACGCGTGTTCATGGCAGACATCACTAATCACTTTCCGTATTCTCCCAAAATCCTTTCTCATTAGAACAACCCGGAGAGTCAACTATCATTCAAAGACAGAATACAGAACAAAATCACCTGTCAGTCCTGGCCTGAGTGAAGGAAACAGGAAGATGCTACCAAAAGAAAAAAAAAGTAGTTGTTTTTCCTCACTTCTACCAATAAACTGCAGTAAAATCCCCTCAATAACTTATCAAACTCACTGCAGTGGGAGTTTCCTCTCATCTATGGAGGATGGAATCCAAGTGAAAGCTTCCAACTTCAGACAGAGCCAAACTTATATATACTGTATTTTACTCTATACAACCGACAGCCTTGCTACATAGTACCAGAATTAAACTGTCCTTCCATCTTTGTTTGTGGGTATTGAGGGATTGGGGTTTTTGTTTTGTTTTCTTGTTTTTTTTCTATTTGGTTTGGTTTTGCTTTTTGAATTTTGCTTTTTTTATCTGGTGTCTCCTTTGAATCACTACTCATGAATTCTGGGACCCTGATTAAGTAAAATAAAGGTTACTTTAACCCAAGTACCTCAGTATTGCAAGTACCTCAATACTCTGATAGCTAAGATGATTGCCAAGTGGCTAATGGACAGGAAACCAGTCAAAGGGATGATCCAGATCCTAGGCAACGCAGAGTAAAATGTGTAATATTTCACCATGTCCCTCAGAACAGTATACAGCTTTAAACTCTTTGTTTACTTTTTGAAGATTTTTGTTTAATTGTTTTGGGCTATAGTTGATCCCAGGTCACTAAAACCTCAAAGAACAAAATTTCAAATAAGAAGCAATACAATATACAGCTTTAAAATACGGAGAGAGTAGTGGGGGCAGGGGTGAGGACTGTGAGTTCTTTAAAACCCAGACAAGACAGCACATGGGAGGTAGAGGCAGGAGGATCAGGATGTGATGTCAACCTCAGTTATATAGAGACTCTGAGGCTATCCTGGGCTATAAGAGATCCTGGCTCAACAAAATCCAGCAATGAAGGATTTGTCCCTATAAGTCAAAAGAGCACCCCCCCCCATTGAAACTCTGCTACAACCACATATCTAAGGTATCTAGGTGGTGCCAGAGAATTGTCTGTATTCTGTCAGTCATGTATTTTAATAAAACGCTGATTGGCCAGGCAGGGACCCCAGAGCCAGAATTGGTTACCTATCTGGGGGTGACACGGGCATTTGGAAATGGCAGCATTCACAAGTTTATGCTCCAAATTAGTGGCATAATTCACCGTACGAAACCGGCTAGCTCACCGAACAGAAAAATCATGCATTAGCGGGGCCCTCACTATTGATTACTGCAGGGAAGGACAGGAGGGGTGACAGGAAGAGACATCTGTGGCCCAGTCACAGCATGGTAGAGGCCTCCAATCTGGCTGGCTGAGCACATGTCCCTGCCTCTGCTCCCGGCTCAGTGGGAGCCCTTCCAAAGCCATGTGTGCAGTTCATGGTGATGATGTGTCCTCTGTCAAGGGTAGATGAGCGCAGGGGCGGATTTTCATCTATTCTGAAAGCCTCCTGCTTGAAGAACACAGAGGTTAATGTAAGCAAGGTCAGGGTCAACTCTGACAGGCATTTTGAAAGGGACCCAGGGGACATGTTCAAGGCTTCATAAGAAGGCACTGACTGACACCACTGGATTTTGTCCTGTGAACGTCTAAGATGCCCCAAATATTATGGCAGCTTCCTTTCTTGAACAAAGGACAACAAACACTGCCTAATCGCATGTCTGCCATAATTCAGACCCACACACAACCACCCAGCCCTAAGCTGCCTGACTTGTATCGAAATTATGATGGCTAAAACCTGTATCTTATGAACAAAGAGGGTGGCAGGTGGCAGGAAAATGGAAGGCTGGAGAGCAGACCCCAGCCTTGGGCTTCTCCTGGGCCCAAGCTCCTTATGACTGGCTAGTCAATGGGATATTGCCCTGTTAGAGCATCTAGGAACAATGGCTGCTGTCCTGGAAGTCCTGCTTAGCCACTGGAACACAGAGTCGCCACATGGTGCAAAAAAGCTTTGGTCCTGACTATGCCTACAACAAAAACTGACAAAGCACTGACCTCACTTCAGACCACAGACACTGAGGGAAAGAGCCTGATAGCAGGACAAGGGTTTAGCGTCTATGCCTCTGTTTTGTGCCGTCTCCTTTGCCAACTATTAACCTTTTAGTCAGATTCCTGCTCAACACTACACACAGGCACGTGGATCATCTAGTGGCTGCCTCAGAACTAGTAATATTAGGCTGATTCGCCTCATTTGCCTAACCTCTCCTACCTTCTTCAGGACTGAAGATACTGAGTGCCCAGGAACACTGATTCTTGCAGGCAGGTCACTCCATGAGTAACAGTCACGCTGTGATGAGCAACCTAAGCTATCCTCACAACCAGAGCAGTCATCTAGTGGAGAGAAATGAATGACTAGATGGAGCAATGGACATCCCCAGAGCCAGGGGGTCCTCATAGAACCAGACCTGAAATAATGATCAACCATACTATTGTTTACCAAGGTTGCCAGGCTGTATGCAGTAGACCCCACTTCATTCCTTCCTCAAGCACCTGTCAATATTCCCAAACACAGGATTTAGGATACCAGCCATCTGCTTCCCAATGTCACCACATTCAGTGGGAAGTTCCGTTATTACTCTGTGTTTCCAGGCCTTCAAAATGGTAAGTGGTCAAAACTGTTGTTGTGACAACATCTTTATCTCCTGCAAAATATCCTGATAAAAGCAATTTCGGGGGAAGGCAATTGGTTTGGCTTCCAATTCCAGGTTATATTACTTCACGGTAGGGCAATCTCAGTGGCAAGTTCTTGAGACAACTGGTCACATCACATCTACAGTTGTGAGGGCTGAAGTTATGTTTTAAGTTTAAATGACTGTGCTTAAGAGAGCTATAAAACCAAAATGCCTCTAACCTGAAAGGCCCACTTGCCCAAGGACAGATAACGTCCTAGAATGCTAAGATAACAAGCCCTGTGTTTTCAAGGTTGGTTGCCCCAGCTGCACAGGATGTGCTTGATCACATATAGGCAGGAGATATGTAGACAGGAAATATGTCAGGATGTATATATGCTTGCCTCCTACTGGACAAAGGCAGGAGGTATATAGCCTTATGGGTTTTGCCTTCATGAGCACCTGACTAATGGAATTTGCCACCATTCTCTGGGAACACAGGTATGGCTCTGGCCAGTGTCCATAGTATTTAATGAAGCTGACTTCAAAAATTATGGTAGTGGTTTTATTCTCACTTGGCAGGATTAACACAGTCAAGAGCAGAAAGAAATGTTCGCTGTTACTTGTTTGTTTGCCAGTCAGTTCTCTGTTAGCTTTCTTCACTCTTACATGGTTAAGGGCCCAGCCCACGAAACAGTGCTGCCCACTGTGGGTTAAGTCTTCCCACTTCAATTAGCAATCAAGACAACCCCCACAGACATGCCCACATGACAGTCTTATCTAGGCAATTCCTTCCTCAATTGAGAATCCCTTCTCAAGAGATGCTAGGTTGTGTCAAGTTGACAGCTAAAATTAAACAACACCCCAGTTTCTAATGAGAATGGTGATCAACATTCTCATTGGGTCTGAGATGAAAAGTCTGTTGACCTCCCAAAACAAGTCTCCCAATCCCTTGCCTTCATTCTTTACTACTCCTTCTCTGGATCACACATTCAAGGCGTCTGGAGGAAGTAAGCAGCATCCATGCAACCCCCAGGATCTGATTCTGGACCAGTCTCTTCCATCTTCGGTGGAAGAGTCCCTCCACAACACTGACCAGATCCTGCCTCGGGGCCCCTCCACAACAACAAAGACAGTTTGTATGTCACTTAGATGTGGGGCAGGGACCCTGGGGGAGGAGAGAGAATCATCTCTAGCCAAGCATGCCCATGGGCACTAGAGTCCTATATATTATTGGCATTCTGTTCTTACAGTTTGGGGCTACAGTGTTTGGAAATACAGTGTTTGGGGAAATGCTAACAACAATAACAAAAGTTATGCCGTTCTGAGACAGAAGGTTAGATAGTTATTTCTAAGAGATTACCATACATGGTTTTCCTGCAACATCAGGAAGTGAGAAGAATAGGGTTAGGAGCGCAGGCTACACAGCCTACTCAGTAAGGAGACACAAAGGCCCAGAACAACAACAGCAGGACAGTGATGACAGCAGGACAGAAGCTGCTACCGTCTGCTGGATTACAGAGGACTTTTCTTCCTTCTTCACATGACTGTGGACTCTAGTTTTGGTTTTGGTTTTTGGTTTTTTGTTGTTGTTGTTTTTTTTTTTCCTGAGAAGCCTTTATTTGATAATCAGTCAACTAAAAATAACAGGAAAAACCATCAAAAGACAGTATTTTAAAGATCAAAATGTTGCACCAGGTGGTGGTGGAGCACGCCTTTAATCCCAGTACTAGGAAGGCAGAGGCAGGTGGATCTCTATGAGTTCGAACGAGACCAGCTTGGTCTACAAGAGCTACTTTCAGAACAGGCCCCAAAGCTACAGAGAAACCTTGTCTCAAAAAAAAAAAATCAAAATGTTTTCTTCTGGGCTCAATCTGATCCACAAAGAAGGGGGGAAGGCCTCTCAATATCCACCAACAGCTCCACTTCTGCCCGCCCCTCCTGTTTGAACCCGCAAGACCCTTCCTCTCTATGATCCAAGCACCACGAACTCAATCTTACCCTGAGGAATGAGGGCTCAGCTGCTAGGATCTAGCAATGGAAACAGCTGTGTGAGCAGGCTATTTCTGTCTGATGGGGGTTGAGACATTGCTCCAGACTTGGGCAGGGCTGATGAGTTCATTAGTTCATAAACTGTGCAGGAAGGATGAAGAAGGTTGATGGGGGTGGGGAGGGGGAGCACAGAGCTGCCCCGCATGTCACAGCAGAGGAATCCATCCTCTAGCCAAGCAAGTTGGGAAGCTTATGGGTTGCTGGTTCTCTGCCAGGCTCTGTGCTTCACATCAGTGACACAAAGAGAAAGATGAAGTGTCTTCCCTGTCATCACCCTTCATCAGCGAGCACAGCCAACACCCTCCTCGGGACTGCTGGTCCGAGCCATGTGCCCTAGCTTCTGTACCAGAGACGGCTGTTGCTCTTAAAGCTCCCTGCTCTGGTGCAGTCCCCAGGGCACCCAAGCTCCCAGGCTCACCCTATCACCTCAGGAAATACATTCCATCATCACCCCTTTCATCTGGAGTGCTTTACTTTGGAGATGTTTTTATTAATCACCACATTGAACCACAGCTAACTTCTGCACTTGGGAATGCATGCAATATTACAGGATGGAAATTTCTGGACTTCATGAACCTCGCCCCCCTCATTAACACAAGTAATTCCTAATGACTATCAAAATCAGATCATCTTGGAGTTGGGGAGACGGCCGTTAGTAAAGTGCCTGCCATCCTAGCTTGAGGACCTGAGTTCAGATGCCTGGCACTCCTATAAAGAAAGCCAAGCATGGCTGTACCCATCTGTGCTGGCTGCACACCAGTGCTGGGGGAGAGAGAAGACAGGCAGATCCTTAGAACTCAGTGGCCAGCCAGACTAGTCAACCAGGGAATGTCAGGGTCTGTGACAGGCTGTGTCTCAAATAGTAATGTGGAGAGCAATAGAGGAACATCACTATGTCAACCTCTGGCCTAATACACACACACACACATGTATATGTATACACACACAGACATGCATATATCATGCTGCATACACACATTTAAAAAACATAATCTTGAGAGTATAAACTGCATTTTTTTAAAAAAAAAAGTTACTTTACGGGTTAAGATCTGTATTTTAGTCTAAAGCACTCAGTGATGTCCTTGTGAATAGAACTGTTGAAAATGCTGGCAGCTGGGCGGTGATGGTGCACACCTCTAATCCTAGACCTCGGAGTGGGGGGGGGCAAATCTCTGTGAGTTCGAAGCCAGCCTGGTCTACAAGAGCTGGTTCCAGGACAGCTAGGGGTGTTACACAGAGAAACCCTGTCTTGGAAAAAAAAAAAAAAAGGAAGGAAGGAAGGAAAAAAAAAGAAGATGCTGGCACACGAGTAAGTCAAGACCAGTCCCCCTTCCATACTAACATGTTACTGCAACCTACGGCTTCTAAAGCACAGTGTAGATTTTAATATGCATGGCAAACATATCTTTGCAAAAAGACAGAGAAATCATACTTCTAATACTGTTTTTAAAAACGTTTGTCTCCTAAGGCTTGTAGGAGCTGAGCCTGGATAGTTTGGAGATCGGTTTGGGCATATCACAATAACAGCATCACATCACAGTCAAGTCCTTGAGATGTAATAAAGGTACACAGACCTCGGAGGCATCTTCTCATCCAATAACCAGGCACGCTATTTCCTTGGAGCCTAACCCGGCGCTTCTTGTACTGAACCCGGCTTCCACTAACGGTTCCACACACCGCCGTGGAGGAGCCTGTTGACAGTTCACTGACACCCCAAGCATTCTGCTCATCTCTTCTGTCCTCTCTGGGACCATGTCAGCTCAGGCAGGTGACTACACACATGGGCTGCCTGAAGGTATGAAGGTAGTATATGGTCCTGTCAGCTGTCAGTCAGCCGCTGAGCAGGAG